>JBBPQL010000974.1:0-14247 GCA_038092515.1 Boletus subparvulus | reverse complement strand
GTCTATCTTGAGCTCATCGACATCACCAACATCTCCGAGCTACTCCGATCTGCTCCGCTTCTCCGGGACCCAATTAACAGCAAGGGCATAGCACACAAGCTAAGGCCAAGTCCCAACCAACTCCGACTAACTCCGGAGTTTCCGGAGTTCCCGCAAGAAGTTTGCACGACCTTAACAGCTCCAGACTCATTGGCCATATGGCTTTAGCAAGCAGGACGTGCGGGGAGATCAAAGGACCTCGCAGCATGTGCAGTTTTGTGTGTCGAAGCATCCGTCTTGCAGCCAGTTCGAAGTAGTGTGCGTGTGGAAGTAAATCCTACAGAAAATGGGTCAGAAAATGAACAAGAGAAAGTAGATGGTGAAATCACTTACCGCAAGAAAATTGAACCAATGTTGTGTGCATATGTCGAGACACAAGCCTGCTGTAGAGACGTGGTGGATGAGTTGTTCAACAACACAGCACAGGTACGTAACATCTTCCTTTTCACTCACACTCCTCACCTCACCTCTCTACCACCACCATCTCATTGCTGTGACAACTGCTCAAAGTCAGTTGTCAAGACTACCAGCACCCCTGCAGACACTTCCAGCTCCATGGAGCTCAACTTCCCACCATCCAGCACTGATGATCCATTCAACCCCAATGTGGCAATTTCCCAGACTCGCCCATTACACCACATCAGCCATCGTACCCAGGAACACCTTCACACCGTGTGCAAAGCACTTTAGGCCTGGAGAGTCAGTACTCAATGCCAGGACTACCCTCATGCGCCCTTTACTGAAACGACCAACACTCACTAAGAGCGCTAGTGGTTCAAGTAGTGACAATGGAAGTGGACTGGTAGCTCCTAGAGATGATGGGAAATCTCCAAGAGGACAAGACTGAGGTCCTCCTGGCGCTCTATTGAGGTTTTATATACATACTATACAGGGGTTTGGCTATGTGTACACTAGATTGTATGATATGCTATGCTACATACATGACTTGTCCATGAAGATAACAGGCATATCAGTACAGCCATGTAATGGAAGGGAAGCTAACCATGAAGATGGGGTGAGGTAGGCAGTGCGCATGTGTGAGTCATGAGGCGAACATGTGCAAGGCTGCATGCCATGTGTGATTGGTGAGGCCGACATGAGGTGAACATGAGGCGCACTGCAATACGCATGGTACCCATGAGGCGAAAGGGTCTGGACTGTGAGGGGACTTGAGCATTTGGTGGTTTCGGGTGATAGGGGTTAATAGATAGGGGCTAAATGCGAAAGTCACTCTAGAAAATCAGAAAAAATAGGGAGAAATCTGGAAAATTAATATGGGTCTGTAACACTATCCCCTCTCTAAGGATTGACTTCCAGGCAATCAGTGTATGGATTGTAAAGCTTGGTATGCTCACTGAACATCATCTGGAGGTTAATTTGGGGATTTCTTTCATGAAACAGGTTCAATGCTGCTTTTAGCATTCCCTAGATTACCCTTTGGTTCCCATGTGCGATCTTCTTTAGTGTAACCTTTCCAGTGGATTAGATATTCCATATGTTGGCCTTTCTTTCGGATATCAACAACATGGTCTAGCTCATATTCGATTTCTCTGTCCTCAGTGACATTCACTGGGCCAGGTCAAATAGATGTTTGTCCTTCCAACAGTTCTTTGTATGGTCGAACATGAGAGATGTTAACTACCAGGTGAATACACATTGTTTTTGGTAGATGTAACCTGACTGTGTTATCTCCTACAAGCTTTGTGACATCATATGGTCCTAGCCATCTTTCCGTAAGTTTCTTGGAAGCACATGTGACTTTCAGGTTGTTAGTAGAAAACCAGGCTTTATTGCCAATCTGATATTTAGGGGTGATTGATCAGTGTTTGTCTGCTTGTGCTTTCATTCATTCCTGTGCTTTTTCTAGATTGGCTTTTGTTTGAGCTAAAGTGTTCTGCTTTATAGTGGTGAACTGTTCTGCAGCAGGAGCTTTAGTGATTCTTTGCTCAAAACCCATTTGTGGACTATAGGACTGTGTCACTTCGAAAGGTGATTTCTGAGTAGAAGCTTGTTCCTTTGTATTATAGGAAAATTGCACTATTGGTAACCAATCAACCCATTCATGTTGTTTCTCCACTGTGAAGAGACGAAGGTATTGTTGAAGATCTCTGTTCATCCTTTCTGTCTGGTATAAGCATAATCATCCCCTCTCTGGGCACTTTGGACAGAACTGGATCTTGGAACTCATTAGGCGCAAGTATACTTGGCCAGGTCTCCATACCTATGTAAAGGACTATGTCTCATTCTGCACAACCTGTTCCCACACTAAGGTTCTGAGACATAAGCCTTACGGTCTCTTAAAACAACTCCCGATCCCCAAGAAGTCATGGAACTCCATCTTGATGGACTTCATCAAACAGCTCCCTCCGTCCTCGAGATTTACCTCCATCCTTGTGGTCATTGACCATTTCTAAACAGTGCATATTCATTCCAACCCATGACACAATCACATCTCTGGAGCTCACAAAGCTCTTCCTTCTCCATGTCTTCTCCAAGCATGGAGTTCCTTCCCACATCACCACCGATAGAGGCACAGAGTTCATCTCTTACTTTTTCCACTCCCTCAGTAAGGCCCTTGATAATTGACTTCATTTCACCTCTGGTTATCATCGTGAAGGTGATGGCCAGACCAAGTGGATGAATCAAACCCTCAAGCAGTACCTCTGGATCTATAGTAACTATCAGCAAGACAATTGGTTGGAACTCCTGCCCCTTGCTGAGTTCCCTTACAATAATGCTCTGAGTGCTACCATAGGAGTGTCACTGTTCTTCACTAATAAAGGTTACCATCCCAACATCACAGTTCATCCGGAATGCAACCTCAACTCTCTTCATCAGTTCCTCCATGAAGAGATGGCTCATGCCCAAGAGCATTACCACGGGCCTGCTGATGCTAGACGATCTCTGGCACCAGACTTCAAAGTTGGTGATCAGGTCTTTGTCAAAGCCAAGTATTTCTGGTCTACTTGGCCCTCTAAGAAACTCTCTGAGAAGAATTTAGGGCTGTTAACGGTTATTACTCAAGCAGGCTCTCGCTCCCTCACTCTCCAACTCCTTGACTCTATGAAGTCCATTCACCTGGTCTTCCATGTTTCACAGTTAGAACCCACTGTACCCAACATCATTCCAAACAGGGTGCAGTCTCCTCCACCTCCAGTCAAAGTAGGTAGAGAACTGGAGTATGAGATCTCTGAGATCCTTGACTCAAAGGTACATACATAGATCGCTGACAAAGGAATTGTAAACTTCTTTATCTTGTGTGCTGGTCTGGGTATGAAGGTACTGATGATGAGACATCTTGGCTCCTAGCCACGGAGCTTGGACACACCTCCAAACTTGTCCATGACTTTCATCTCCGATATCTGGGCAAGTTTGGACCTCAGTCTGTGTCTTGACAGTGTTCAAAAGAAAGTCAATTCTTACTATCTACTTATACCATGGAGTCTGTCTCTTCCTCCAATTCCTCCAATTCTTCTGAAGGTTCCTCTGACATCCCCACTCCTTTGCCTTCTCTGCCTCCCTCACAGCCTTTACTTTTTTCTTGTCCTTTTTCTCTCCGCCCATCTCTTCCTCATCACCTTCTTCTCCTTGTTCATTGACCAGGCCTTTAGTGCTTGAAACTCATCTCTGATCTTGTCCACCCCCGAGTCCGACTCTGCTCTGGGCCCCCAGACCTCCTCCACCCTCAGCATGATGAGCACGATGAGGTGGCTGTTCAGCTGGTCCAGCCGCCACAGGATTGCCCTCCCCAACTCACCAATGCCGTCCCTGAGGGCCCCCACTGCCTCCATGGTTGGGGCCACCTCCAACTCTGTCCTTGCCTTTTTTGGCTGCTTCTCCCCTATGTAGATTCCTCCACTGCTCTCTTTTTTTGGTCCGTCTTTTTCTCTGTCCCCTTTTGTCTGGGGTGCTCACACTTCACCTTCACGTCCCGGCAAGCCACACAGGAGGTGGCCTTACTCCCTTCTCTGTTCACACACTCTATGGAGACCCACATGCACTGAATGCACACTGGGCCCTTTCCTTTTTCCTTTGACATTGCTCTGGAGCCTTGCTCCGCTCGAACTCTCTCGTCCTTGCTTGTGTTAGCTTGCAGTAGCACGAGGCAAGTAGTTACTTACCCACTTCTTGGCCTCCTTTGCCACCACTGCCTTGCATCGCTCTTCTTCCTCTGCCTTCCTCTGCCTTCCTCTGCCTTCCTCTGCATTTCCTCCACTGCCTTTCTCGCCACCTCCACCTCCACCTTCCTCCGATCCTCTTCTTCTCTCCTTGCCTTCGCACACTGCTTCCGCTCAACATGTTTCGCATCAGCGAGCTCATTGGAGTCGTTGTTGTCCTCCTTGAGGTGTGCATTGGACCAGTTCTTGATGTTGTTGATGTTGGACATGGTGGTGGTAAGAGTATAGGTTGGTTGTGCCAGACCTTTCGTTTTTTATACCGGTTCGGTTCATTCCAGGTTTTTTGACACCAATTTTCTATTCTGCTTTGTTTCCTCACTACGGCCTTCAGGGGTTCAGGCCTAAGGGGGGGATACTGTCATATCCATAGATTTCCCCAAGTCCAAGTCCAGTCCGTTGTCACAACTCCAGACTTCCGGACTTGGGCTATGTATGTTTCCATATCTGTCTCTCCATTCCATATTTGCTTTAGTACTAAGTGTTCTTGCTACTTAGTATTGTCCATGACAGTTCCGCAGTATGGCTCCATAGCACTGCTCCAAGTATGGTCTCTGCAGTAGTACCTCAGTATAATATAAACTGTATGGATTATTACCTTATAGTTTAGTTTGAATATCATCTTAGACTCAACTTCTCTCATCCAAAAGTCTTGATGACTTCCACCCTCTTGTCCATTGCAGGTTAGCACATCACTAAGCCTTGCATTCCTTGGGAGAACCTCCAAACCTCCATTCAACAAATCTGGGACAGGACATACAACAAGGGCATACCACACACGTTGAAGCCAAGTCCTGTAGTTAAGCAACTCCAGTAGTCTGGAGTTCCTTGGAGTTGTTCCAGTCTTAACATGTGCCCTTGATCACCAAAATACCCTAGTGTCTACCAGACACTCACAGTCATAGGGATTGCATTGCAATCCAACATGACCAGTGGGACGTGCAAATGACCTGCCTGGTCAATGCCTATCTCAATTATTGTTTGCATGACTCCAGGGACGGTTTCCCTTCCTCTGAGGTTCCAGTGGTGTCTCTGGAGGCTGATGAAGAGGCTTTGGATTATCCACCAGGAACAGTAGTTGATGTGGAGCTGATAGATATACATATTCAGTTAAGTGTTTGTCTATTCCTTGTTCAATCTTCCCACTTATTAGTCATACAGTGAGAAGGAAGGCAATGCTTGTCGCTTGTCAGGGCCACATTTACCCAAATGAGAACCTTGTCTATCATGGATACATCGGCTGCTCTCCTATTCGTCCCTTGCTTGCCATCTCTCTTCATATATGTACTTGCTGCCTTCGACAAGTGCACTGCATCTGTCCACAGTTTAGTATTCAGGCACCGTGCAAAGTGTTGTGTCATCTACACCATGTAAGGCAGCCGAGACATTTGATGTAATGATAAGCTCATTTCCACTTAGGTTCCTTACCAACTGTATCTTTGTACACAATTTACCCATGCCTACGACACTTACCTCAACATTCTCCACCATGTCAACACACATATTTCTCATGCTCTCAGGCACAAATCTCAAGATTGGCAACTTTGGAACGAGTGTCCAGCATGCTTCTATCAGTTGGACAACAAGCCAAGCCTGACATTCAACTGGCTTGTTTCTATTGATGGCAACAACAGCTTGAAGCGGTGGGACATCGCCACATATGGCATGACACCACAAGAAGATTCTCAGCAACCATGTTCAACTTATTGGTTGACCAATGAAGAGGTCGACAGATTCAAGTATGAGGTGCCTGCTAGGAAGGTATGTTGAAAGGTTTCTATATGACCAACTAATAATTTGCTGGATGTAGACAAGTGACACAACTGAATGACACAATGATGACTGGGAGGTGAACCCAGATGCTAACTCCAACCTCTTCAATTATATCGACTGCTGGCATAATGCAAGATCCGATCAATGTAAGAAAACACACTCTGTGTTCGAGGAGACCCAAATATTTGTAGCATCATGCTGCCCCCACTTTGTTGTATTGGCGTGTGACATGATCAAGAGCGATGAATTATAAGTCCTGTTCTCAAAAGCCTGCTCAGGGAGCTAATCTTACTATTCAGGGTGAAGTACCCACTTGCAATGGTGGACTGTTTACTCTCGGCATATGGCTTGAATGGAGACTGTGTCTTTGCAAAAACTGCTGAGAATAGTATCATTGGATCCAGGATTCAAGATCTCAATTTACACTTCATGGTTGGCTCGTTTCACGGCCATGCGCACAACTGACTGTGCCAGCTCCAGTGACATCCCATGTACATTAAGGGTGTCAGAAACACCGAGGGTGAAAGTTGCGAGCACATCTTCTCAGCATTGAATGAACTCACATGAAGTACATATATGTCATGCCACAAGGTTTCACTGCCATCAAGCAATAGAAGAACACTTTGCATTTTGGAATGCTGACAAATATGAGGCCCTTAGTATGTATTAATGAATTTTTTTCAATGCTTCTAATTTTGTTTATTAGCATGCATTATTCAGAATCACTACAGGGAGGCGATAGAGACTGTTCACTCATTGAGTGCCAAGCTTGCAGTTCTCAAACTGGCCTTGAACCTCAGTGATGAGGACTTCCAATGCTTTTTGTCTGAGGAAGTTACTTACCTGAACTCCATCCAGCAACCTCCACCACACAAACAACTTTGTGTTTGATATGTTCAGATTCTTGAGGAGTTCCAGGCACAACTGTACATATTACCTACCATTTATGTGGGGTCTTACCTAATACTGCACGTGGCCTAGAGTGGAGTGGTTAGCTGTTCACGAAAAGGACGCTGCAGCATACACTGGAGTCACTCCCAGTGATTCTGCTACTGCTACACTGGCTCTAAGAAATGCATGCATTGAATGTGAGCTCATCTTTACGAAAATGCAAAACATGGCGACCCTGCTGGCACACCTCCAGGCTCAACTTGGCCTAGACTCACTGTGGACAATCGGCAGTGACAATGAAAAGATGAAACATCAGCTGGATGGAACTAGGAGTGGAAACCCACTAATCCTGGGCCAAAGAAGTGGTGGGGGACGAGTGTGTTCGCCCAAAAGGGACTCTGGACACAAGGAGTGTAAAATGGAGAAGTTGAGGGCCTGGCCTGATAAGAACTGCTGAGAGGCCAATGCAAGACTGGTCAGTGACCAAGTCAGATAGCCTGGAGGATTGGATGAGAGTGCTGAATGCAGAAAAGCATTAAGGGATGTCAAGTTGGTGTTAGTGAGCAGTGTGGTGAATGGTGATGGTGATTTCACTGTGGTTTGAGCAGTTTGTAAATCCAACCAAAAAGTGTTTTGTAACTACCGAGTACAGCGCTTTATAGTCTGGGAATTCCTGGGACTGTCAGACACTAAGGAAAGTGATGTAAGCTAAAGAGGATAAATCAAATAAGAAACACTTCAAGTATTTGTGCCCAATGAGTCACCGGTAAGTCTGATAAGACCGACTGGTGCCCGGTGATATGAAAAGGAGTAATGCTGAAGTCCACTGTGTGGTCTAATAACTACTGCTATATTGGAAAGGAAGAAAGTGCAGGAGAGAGGAAGGTGAATGTTTAAATAGGAAGAGTAATTACCTGTCGAAGCTGGTATAGTCCAAAATAAGCTGGTGTAGTCTGGTATCGGTAGTATATGAAATGAAGCTCAGGATAGGGAAGGGCATGATAAGGATGGCTTGGAAGTAGGGGAAAGTCTGAATACCAATCTAGAGATGTACTGATCTCTACAATGAATACCTCCAATACAAGGAGGTAGTGTTGTGCAGGCCCAGCCCAGGCTCAGGCTTGGCTTTTGGGGGCTCAGGCTTCAGTTTTGTGAAGCCCGAGTTCCCATTGGCGGCTTGGCAAGGCCCAGGGCCTGGTCCGGCTTAAGCCCCAGCTTTAGTATAGCTACTATGAACATTAAATGGATCACAAAAAAATGTATTTTTATTAACTACATATGTATGTACAATGCGCTGTCACAGTGTCAGGGTGGGATTGTGTTAAGGTCATGCAAACTCCGGAGTTGGTCGGAGTTGGTTGGGACTTGGCCTTAGCTTATGTGCTATGCCCTTGCTGTTAATTGGGTCCCGGAGAAGTGGAGCAGATCGGAGCAACTCGGAGATGTTGGTGATGTTGACGAGCTCAAGATAGATGACAACAACAATGAGGGTAATGCCAAAGTCTGAAGCCTAGATCAGATGAGGGAACAGACTGAGTCAGACAGAAAGAGTTTGTCTAAGTCGATATTCAGACTAGAGTACATGAGTGTAGGTACAGATTATATACTACTGGTATATACTGTGGAGTCCTGAAGTGGAGCAGTGCTCCAGAGGTACGAAGGTACCGAACTGCGGAAACACTGGGTCGGAGTAATCTATGAGGCAAGAGGAACGGATGTAGTACAGAGTCTAATGGAGATAATACACAGGATACTAATGGAGACTACCAAGTCCGGAGTTGCGGAGGTGCGGAGATGCGAAGATGTCCCGGAGGACCGGAGTTGACTAGGAGAAATCATGGATATGACAGATTGCGCATATGGGGATGACATTGTCATTGTCATTGGCATGCTGTACATGTCAGTGGAGAGCGCAAGCAGCAAAGACTGTCAAGTTGGCACCTTGCTGGGAGCTGATGTGGAGGTATGGGTCATGGTAGCAGGCGCTGGAGGAAGAAGCCCATTGCTGAGATCATGTCAACAAATGAACCCACCTCAATCCTGTAAATGAACTCACTGACATGGATGTTCGCCATGTGGCAGAAAGCATGGTAGGTCTGGAAGTTGTCATTGGTGCCATTCTTGAATTTGATCCTTAGGAAGTTGTGGTCCTCAGGAGAGGGTCCACAGTGGATCTCAAAGGGGGGAAAGAAGCATAGTTGGCTGGATGAGCATTCTATTTCAGTATCCATGGTCATATATATACACATGGACTTACAGATGGTAGCAAGTTCGGGGTCCTGCTTGACAAGCTTGAGCAAGTGGAAGAGGGAGATGACAGCATGCTTGTGGTAGTTAGCAAAGCCACGAGCTTGTTTCATGAGACAGGGAGGAAGACAACAACGAGGGTGACAGATGGGAAACAGGACGTAATGGCAATGGCGACACAACAGCAACAGTGACACAATGGCGAGGGCCATGATGGTGAGGGTGACAGTGAGGGTGAAGGCAACAGCAATGCTGGGCTGTGGGTGGGTGTGCAAATGAGCTGGTTGGGACAGATGGAATGAACACACAGGCGGAGCCGTTGGGGTGAGCAAACAACCCAATCAACAGGAACTGGAGAAGGTCACTGTTGAAAGCAGTGCATTCGAGTGAGTTAATACCAATACCGCCCTGAACATGTAGTCACGAATAGCACTGAAGAAAGGTTTTGCCAGCTGGTGACAGCAGTGATGGATGGACTATGGGTGGGTATTGAGGGTGTGTGGATTGCACTTGGGCAAATTTGTGATGTGTAGATGATGATGGGGGGATGACGGTGCATTGGGATGTGCAGGTGTTGACGAGGTGGTGGTGTGCACACAGAGTGCACTTGGTTTGAGCTTCAAAGTGATGACAGTGATGCGAGAGCATCGCCTGGTATAGAAAACTGGATCGGTGTTGCTTCACGAACTGGCATTACATAAATTACCCTTCACTTGAGCACTTTGTCGGTAGAATTACTGATCTAATTTTCTAAGTAGTAAGCCCCAGCCCAAGGGCCCAGCTCAGGCTCAAAAATTCCAAAGCCTGAGCCTTGGGCCCCCTCAGGTCCTTGTTCAAGGCTCGTCTTGGCTCGGCCTGGGAGTGCACAGCCCAGCCTGGCTTGGGGCTTCAGATGGCTCAAGGCTGGGCCTGGCACAACACTACAAGGAGGATCTATGCCTTATGATGACTTCAGAAGACAGATGAAGAAGAGAACAGGTCCAGCGAGATGCAGACTTGAGTGAATGTATTTAACGACTGGTAGGTGGATTGATACATGATATGAGGTAACGATGAGGTGGGGGGGGCCCGTAGGGCCACCGGCCTGAAGCGCTGCTGCGATCCTGGGCAGCGAGGCGAGCTGTTCCCCAACGATCAGGAGCCTGCGATGCATCAGCCTAATGGCTCGACGCCCAAGTACTAGGAGCAGTGGACTTACCCGGTTAGCGCACTGGAGGTAGAGAGTACCTCGTGAACAGCTCATCACCTGGGGTAGCTTGAATATATGGGGCAGAATCATAGCATGTTTGTGAAGATATAGTGAGAAAGCCTTGCCGGCCCACCAGCCTTGAGATTGTATGGCATCAAAAGGGATGCCTGAAGAAGATATTTGAGGGTGCCTCTGATGCGAAGGCTATGACCCTTGATGTTGGGTAGTCCCATGCGTGAAGTGAGATCTGAAACACGGGAGAGTTGCTGCGGGCCATTGAGACCTGTGGAGGGGAACAGTCTAATAGGACTTGGCAACGTCCCGGTGTAAAGATGATAGAACGGCTGGAAGGACTAAGGGTGTAAGACACACTTGCCCTGAGCTGTTAAAGGGAAGAGGCAAGGTGAGGTACTTCGCCCCTAAAGGGACTCAAGGTAAGGGAGGAGTTGGGAAAAGTCCAAAGCCGAAGGATTAAGTGCAGGGGATAGTCCGGGGAGCGACCGGAGCACGAGACTGGAAGTCCGAGGAGCGCAAGATGAAGGGAACGAGAGCGAGATATGGTGATGGTGACAGTGAACGGTGCGGTAGATGGTGAACGGTACGAGGGACGAGTGGTTCGAGCAGTTTGTGAATCCAACCAACAGTGTGTTTCAAATCCTAAGTACAAGGCTTTATAGTCTGGGTATACCCGAGACTGTCAAACTCAAGATAGCTGTCAAGTCCAAAGGAAATGAGTAAAAAGGGTCAGGTACTGGGCCCGAGACCTGATGTCTCTAACCGGATGCTTTCGGTACTGGAGAGACTGTGAAGCAGTAACATACTAACAATGTAAACCGAGTAGTCCAGACGCGCTTGGCATGGTCCGGTATAAACTGAGACCGGTCTTAGCAACTAAAAGGGAGTTCAGAGCGAATGGATAACAGTAAGGCAGTCGGGTGAAAGGTAAAAGAGGTGGAATATAAGCACAGAGACATATGAGTCTCTACATCCGCAGGGGACTTGGCTTCTGACTGTCCCCAGTCAGAAAAAGATCCGTGCCGAGAAGAGAACAATGCGGAGTCCGAAAGCGTGTGACCGGGTATATAGTCTGAGTCGCGTCAACTTTTTCTTCCTCACTTCTCACCCTCCTACCACCATGTCACAATTCCAATCCCGACTCGACAAATTACGCACCATGACCGACGCTGGCTCCCTCCTGCGCCTCAATGCTCGGTGCAGCTTCCGTCAAGCTACCGAGCGGCTCGACGGACTCGCAAGGTCGGTACCCGACGACAAGGATGACCTGGCCGAGGACCAGGAGATCTGGGTGGAGGCGTTCGGGAAGGCAATGGTAAGCCTCTTGTTATTTGATGATAGCCGCAGCTGATGCAAGGTTCGGGTAGGACGCTTGGGAGAGACACCGACGGGAGGCCGACAAGCTCGGCATCGACACCGACATCGACGACCAATTTGCGGTCGTGGTCGCAGAGGCCGAGCGCACGCAGGCCAAGTGGATGGGGAGGGTGGCGATGAGGCTGGCGTCCCAGGCGTCGGCTATGGAGGTAGAGGAGGTGGAGCAGGCGGTGGCACCCACTGTAGAGACAAGGGGGGGGTCGTTGTCCGAGGCGGTGTCGGTCACCTCGTCCGCACGCAAGGTGAGTAGCTACACATGGGTCTGTCAAACTGGGCTAACGGACTTCCAGAGGGTTCAGGAACAGGACGAGGAGGGCATGGCGGCCGAGTCCACCACCGTCAAGCGGAAGGTCTCGGCGCCGGCGGTATGGCTGGTCGGCACCGAAGGTGCATGCGACGCCTGCAAGAAGGCAGGGGTCGTGGCCGAATGTGCGTATGGGACTGGTGTGGCTTGCGCCTGATGCAAGTCGGCCAACCTGCGCTGCAGCTTGGCGCAAGGGCGGCACGGGCAGAGAAAGCCCGCCAAAACAGCGGGGAGCTCGGCGGCAGCGGCGGTTGTCGTCGAGACGACGAAAAGTAAGTTGGCCGTCTCGGACTCCCCTCCATGACTCACCGGTTCGACAGGTGGAAGGATGGTTCGGCCGTCGGCCAAGGCCGGCCCCAGCAAAAGGGCTCCCTTGCCCATTGAGTTCGACGATGAGACCGAGGACGAGGGGGAGATAACCTTGGCCCAATCGAAGGGGAAGGCGTGCGCGGTGCCGAAGAAGACTGGCGGCAAGTCGGAGGCGAGGAAGACCCGGGATGCGCTGGCGTGCCGTCTCAACCACCTCCACTCCCGGCTCTTCCAGATCCGGGTGAAGGTGAAGGAGCTGGAGGTCGAGCATGTGGTGGTGATGTCGGAGGTGAGCGAGATAGTGGAGGCCCTCGAGGACATGGACCTGTAGATAGTTTCCTCCCCTCCGTCCTCCGCTTAGTCCGAGTCAAAAATGTAAAGTATGCTTAAAATGGATCGGGTTTCGGTATTTTTGGTGCAAAAAAGAAAAGAGAGAAAAACAAGGAATAAGGGATGAAACATCATAAAATGGGAGTCAAAGGAGCAAGGTTAAACAAAATCAACGTCCGGTGTGTGGGGTACTGCCCGTCTTGTGTTCATCGGTCTGCTTTCCGCTTCTACGCCTACCGGTCTTCGTTTGGTCTAAGTGTCGGTATTCGGTATGTTCGGTCTATGAGGTCAAAATGGGCATGTGTCCCGTCATGCGTGAGAAAGGGAAGGTGTTCGGTATGGGTTTTTGGAGAGACATATGGAGTAGGAGATGAGAGGGAGAAACGAGATATTTTGATGTCTGGCTTTCGGTATATAGTAGAAGGGACGCGGACTGTCTGTGATGACGGTGTTTTAGTGAGAGATATAGGAGGTAGATGAGAGCCACTGGTCTAATCCCGGGGTGGAACAGAGATTATAGTATGAGGAAAAATTATGGGCGTCGGTCTTCGGTGACGTATGCCCAGACTAGTCTGACTCATAGGAGTCTTGGTCTTCTTCGTCGGGCTCTTCCACATCTTCTCCTGCCAGCTTATCCAGGTTTTTGTCATCCGTATCTGTGAGCTCTGTGATATGAATAACAGATGAAAGGCGAGAATAGTAGGGGATAAGCCGAAAGGCAGCGTAGCGCAATCTGGATACCGCTCCGTCCAACTCCGCCAATAGGTATGACCCACCGGTAGTCCGGCGAAGGACCACCATAGGACCTAAGTACCGAGGCTTCATCTTTCGGTTAAGCTCCTTCTCAATTCGGGTATTTCGGACTAAGACCAGGCTGCCTGCCTGAAAGTCAAAGTCCTTGATCTGGTTCTTGAAAGTGGCCTCGAAGTGCTTGACAGACTCGAACTGAGCCTTTAGGACACGCTCACAGATTGACTCCAGGTCCTCCTGACACTTTTGGAGCTGTCGGGCTCTCCAAGCAATCAGTCCGGATGAGGAGAGGGGTTCGGTATCTGGAGGAGGAACAAGAAATGTTGCTTTGGTGAGATCAAAAGGGAATAATGGCTCGACACCGTGAACCATAAAGTATGGGGACAAACCGGTAGACCGAAGCACGGTCACGCACTCAGCCCAAAAGACCGAGTGAGCGGCGGTATGCCAGCAGAACTCCCCCCCTGGGGTGCTTTTGATGATGGCCTCCTGGACATCAAGGTGACGCTGCTCGACCACACCGTTAGCCTGGGAGTTATAGGGGGAGATGCGTATATGCCGAATATTGTATCGGTCGGCGAGGACATCGAGAGCCTGAACAAAGGCTGGGCCATTGTCAGCGACAATCTCGGCCAAAGCACCCCAACGACAGAGAATATCTTCAAAAATAAAGGAAGTGAGGGCGGAGGCGTTCTCGGAACGCAACATCCGCCACTCGGGGTAAGCAGTCAACACACAGCAAGCTTGAACAATATACCGATAACCGGCAGACCGAGGCATGACCATCGTGTCTAGGTGGACCTTGCGAAACAAGCCACCAATAACCGGCACGGTAGGAGGAATATGTA
>JBBPQL010000973.1:0-14265 GCA_038092515.1 Boletus subparvulus | reverse complement strand
TTTTCCATCTCCAGCAAGCTTTGATACATTTTAGATTCTTGCGCGAATTCGGGTAATTGGGCAAGTGCATTCGGTATGGATTTATCTGTGAGCTTGCGTCTCCTGTGAATCCAGAACTATGGGGTGAACAACTGCATCGTTCGAGCTTTGGTGCACCTACTTTGCTGTTTTGACACCGTCCATGTTGAATAATGGCTAAGTGAAATATCGGGGACTCGGATAATTTGTGTAACAGTCAAGTTGAGTTACCCGCTAACTTGTGTCCATGAGGTCAGCAAGGCTCAAAATAGTATGTAAACCCCCCTCTCAACCCCCCTCCGAGTCTTGGATCTAACTTCAGACGAAGCATAGAACGTTTACAACAAGTACAAGAAGCTATGCAACAAGGAGCATCTTCTACAAATCAAATTCAAGTGCTTGGCTGCCATCACTGCATGCTACAGTAGCGATCTTTGACATTCTGGATGATAGCGACATGTCAATCACCCAGCCATGAAAGGAGGTCAAATGAAACGCACATCATCACAACCGTCGAAATCATCCTCAGAAAGCAGCCGTCCATCGAGAAGTTTCCCCATGTGCGTCAGTGTAAAATGCATACCTCTCCTCCGGAGACCCATCAATGCCCTCAGCGAATCCACTGGCGAGGTTTGAAAGGTGTAAACACTCTGCAAGTGCCCTGGTCGATTGTTCGGCGAAATGAATCCGTCGCACCCAACCTCAATGCCCTCTTCTCCTTGCAGGTCCTTTGCGTACACACAAAGGAAACGACACAAACGGATGTACGTCTCGTAGTCCTTCAAGTATAGGTTTCCAGCAAACACGTTCAACTGATCCATAAGAGACGAAGGGGGAGTCCAGCCAGCGGGGACAGCAGGGATGCTGTACAATGTGAGGTCGTCGCATGGTTTCATGGACTTAGTGATTCGGGGTGTGTACAGATGGAGGTGAACCTTGTCGCTTGACCCGATATCCGGTAGCAAGTGGTTGGCTTCGTGAGGGCTCAAGATGACAAGTACTTCGTCGTGAGCTCTTTTCCCGGAAACAACCCACATCACAGGCGTAAATAATCGTCTACCTTGCGCGGTGATCTGACAGTCATCTGAAAGTCCGTCGTTGCCAAAATATATGGACTCCAAATGTGGGGCTCATTGAGCGCCGCGGAGGTCGCGTCGAGTATCTCGATAGCTGGACGGAGAGCTTTGGTGATTGGAGGAACGATGCCTGTCTTTACAAAGGCAACGACATCTGGATGGATTGAACGTATCGCTGGTGACGCCCTCGGGGGGCGTTCCACTTGTCGTTCGCGTTCAGCTTCATGAATGACCTCCCGCTCTTGTTCTTCATCCATGCTCACATCGCAGAGAGACAAACCCCCGAGCTCGTTACAACGTCGGCGAATGTCCGGGGAAGCCAACAAAGCTGAGTGTAAAGTCTTAAGGGGCCCATAGAGATCTTCCAACCTCTTGATTTCCGGCTGGAGCCACTTGTCCGATAGTTCCTCCCGGGAGGATAGCTCGCTTCGACAGAAACTGGTTCAAACAGCATACCGGGACGTATGGTCCATTCCTTGTTGCGCCCAATGAGGCATCCGTCGTCGAATATCGTCGCATGTCTCGCGTATAGCCCATTGTAAGATATCGGTGGTGTCGATGACATCTAAAGGGCGTTTGCTAGCCACAGAACGGATACGTCGATCAACCTCGAGAGGTGCGAAAAACATAATGGAGTGGCCATGGCCCAGCTTGCGCATCCGCATGCACCCTACGCGGTATAAAACACTTAGAGTCATGGATCCGGGTAGTGCCGACCGCACATACCCTGAGTCAAACGATCTTTGGTAACCTTGGGGCCCAATGTGACAGCCGCGCGGAACCCGCTAGGAAACGTGATGTCGGTACCACGGGTATGAGCGTCATCGAGGTATACAACACATTGGTCCAATTGTTGCGCGAATGGTGACGCCATCAGAAGGTGCGTGCTGCCGTCTCGGGTGAGTACCGTCAACTCGTCGTCCTCATTGAAATAAATTGCTGCGGAGGTATTCTTACTGATAGCTAGCCACGCTTTAGCCAACTCATAGTTTTCAAGATCGAGCATTTGAGCACCGACATCCAGTAGGACCCGAATTTTTGGCTGCTGGCTAACCAAGAGCGTGAGGAATTCGCATGTGGCCCGCCGCTTGCCGTTCTTTCCGGTCATGCACATATAATGCTGGTTCTCCGGCTGTAGAAGATACGATAAAACCTTCGCGTTGGTTCCTCGCTGGTGAGCGGGGTCGCATTGAGTGATGTGGAGAGGTAATAGATATTGTCCGTCATTCGTTCCCGAAAACCCTAGCATAGTGTAAGTCCGAGTCACTGAGTCAACCAGCTCGGCCATCGCCGACCTTATCCTCGGCTTACCGGTCAATACACGTTCTTTCTTCTCTGCCAAATCCCAACCTGAACACGACAATTTTGAGGGAAACTCTTTGGCTGCTTTCGGGAACACGACGCTCGAAAGGTAGAAATCGACCGTTGCCCGACTACGCTTAAACAGAGGAAATATAAACTTGTTCCATTGTTCCGATGACTTGATGTTGACCCCACTTAACGTCTGAAGATTTTTCGGCACGGCAGGACAGTCTCGAACCCAGAGATCGTAATCCAAAGTTGGGTCATCCTGTTTGAGCAAAATTTCAAAAGAAAGTCGTAGCTGTTCTTCACTGAGACCGCCATAGTAATAGGAAAGGCACGTGAGGATGATCGCGATGTCCGGATGTCCAAACTCGGCCCGTTGTGCTGGGACATCTCTTGCTCTATATGGGACTGCAAGCATGGTACGCGTTGGGGCAAGACCATAGTCTACCCGCCACCGTCGCTCTCCGAAAACATACAAAAGAATGCCGGTTGCCAAGAGGCCGCGCAACAGGAGCAGACCGCTCCACATAGGAGTTTGCTGAGAGTAATCCTTTACCAGTTGGACGTTGGCGGGAGGGACATTCTCGCACGATATGAAGCTCAGAATCGCGTCCCTAAGGCCCGACCGGAGCTGCACGAAATTGAAGTTTGGTGTAATGTCTTCCACTATCCACGAGATTAACTTTCGACCAGCACCTTCACGCAGGATACGAAGGTGAGAAAAGGATCCGGACGGACCGGGCTCGTACTCCACTCCATGCGGGAAACGACCTCGAAGGGAGGACGCATGTTTGTTCACGAGCCCGAGAACTTGTTCAGTGGTGGTCCATCGATCGGGGAAGCCTTCCATGTGTTGCTGAAGGCCGATGGTGTATACTAGTTGATACCGAACGTGAAGGATTTCGTCGCTTTCGTCCAAAATATCTCGTGGATGAGAATAGAGCCACCTCTGAAGTTTCAACAACAGGCGCGCCAACTGACTGTCTTCTACCCGAGGCAGTTGCTTTTCCACGCTCACTAACTTGAGCGATAAAATGTACTCCGGCTGGGCGACCAGAATTCCACGCTCCTTCATACATTCCGACATAACTTCACGGAGGGCAACAATGTTCTGATGATTGACCTTGAGGGATCGAGAGAAAGGGATGAAAAATATTCGCCTGTTGACGAGTCCACCAAGGCGATCCGCAAGAAGGTGAAACATCTGCGTCGTCAACGCTTTCGGGACAATGACGCGGACGAGTTGAGCACCATCGGCAAGAGCAGCAACGACGATGGGGACGATCACGGATGACTTTCCTTCGCCCATATTCAGTTGCATGGCCATATTGTTACCCGACTGTGGTGATATCATTTTATCGGCAACCTCAGCCTGAACGCGACGAACCAGAAAGTTGCCTTGCAGCTGAGGTGGACGAGGGACGTGGCATCAGCTGGCATATACATCCATCACACGAGCAACACACCTGAATTAATAGCCAGTCTGGATGTGCTTCAGCGTTCCAACCATCACATCCTTCGTTCTGCAGTTCTTTGCGGAGCTCTTCGTGAAGATTGTCGAGGTGAAGTCGAAGCAATCTTCGAGCACGCTGTAGCTCGAGCGCGAGTAGAATCAACTGGATGAGACATTCCTTCCAATCGTCGGAGAGTACGATTGGTGAATTAGACGCAAGGGACCGAAAAAGTGTATGCGCAGTGATGCGGGGCCATTGACTGGACTGTTCGAGAGCTTGTTCTTTCTGACCTCTCGGGGCTAGATGTTTCTTGACATTGCCCAGACCATCGATGTAGCTTGCTCTGCACCGAGCATAGTGTGCCACAAGTGTCTCGGCAGCAAGTGGCTCTGTCGCTCCGTGAGCTATAAGGGAGATTTCACTTCCAAAACATCCTGCACTAGTGCGAAGGGCCGAGACATATTGACGTTGGAATCGATCTTCTGCCCCCAAGTTTCCCTCAACCGTAGCAATTAGTTGGTTCAAAGGGGCGGAACTGGAGAGTAAGGTATTCTCATCGTCGGCACAATATGAAGGCAATCTACCATGCGCTTGTAACGGTGGCGCAGCTCTGGTGAATAGCTGGTCCACCGTGAGCGACCAGGACGTACGAGAAGGGATGCTTTGCGAGGGGTGGAATGAGTATTGAAGAGTTGGGGTTGGGGAGGTCTTGGAGTATACGTTATTCAGAATATTCCGAACACGATTGAGGTGCTTTTTGAGTTTGACGTTGCGATAGCAGGTGGAGAAGTGGGTCTGAACTTTGGATGTGAGATCCCACTGTGAATAGCAAAGTCGCTATAATTCAGCGTCCGATATGACGATAGTTAATGACCTTGTCATATAAAAATCAGTGTCCGTCATTAAAGATTAATGTCCAACGTGACGCTGAAGTGGACATTTGATCGACTAAAAATCAGTGTCCTTGTCGTCAAACCACAGTGTCCCGTCAACAGAAATTCATCGTCCGGGACATTGATATATAGTGCATCCGACATTATCCTCGATACCCAAGATCCCACTGGGCAATTGGAATGTTACATATAGTATATTCTGAAAGGATCTATAGTATCCTAATACAATGGAGCACGTTTGCGACAAGAAAGGAAGGTAAGGGTGAGGGCGAGTCAGGTAGGTATCCTAGTTGTTGTCAGCGTGCGTGGGGGTAGAGGTACTAGTAGTAGCATCGCATGAAAGTTGGGTCGACGGTTGCCCTCGTCACCTCGCACATTGTGTGATGGGATGAGGGGTAGCAATCGCGTGGGTGTGTGCCCAATGGCACCATGTCAATGGCATTGTCGTCGTCGTCGTTGTGTTGCCCTCCGTGTCCTCCTTGTGCGTGTCGTGGATGGTAGCGGTGCCGCGGGCGCCAAGAGCGGTATTTACTTGGGGCCGATTACATAATCTGCTACATCCATTCCCTTGCGATTGAATCCACCCACGAACCAGTCTCCAAATCTGTGATTAATTGAGACTGCGATCTTGAACACTCAATAGATATGTATCACTCATCTGAGGAGCTCGAGGTGATGAGGAAGGTGCAGAAGGAGGGGGACGTATGTATATGATGGTGGTAGGCAGATACGGAGATAAGTCGGAGCCTGAAAATGCGACGTGACTTGGCAGACTCGCGACGCAACCACGTGACTTGTTTCATTGAAGATTCAAGCTGAGAAGCTACGCACCCTCACATTCACGCTCATATCCCAATCATCCTGCCCACCTGCCACCCCGAATGCAGGGCCCAGCACACCCTCATCTATCCTGCCATCTCACTATCGGGAATACAACCCTGATAGCGCAGGAACACGAAGGGATGAGTTGTCTAGTGGGAGGCTCACGTAGACTGGTTCTTGATAGATGGTAACAAAGAGTTGAAGTGGTTCAAGTATAAGCAGGGAGCTTAGGAAGAACCAAGTGAAAGAACAAGGATAGTTCAATAGAACTGAGTTCGATAGTTCGATAGAGAGATGGGCTGTAAGGCCCATCTTATGTATGTAGTATCTAGTACTGTTTGTACATATTGATACTGAGCTCTAATATCATATGTAACTGTATAGTATGATAAGAGATAAGAGGTGTATCAGCTATTGGCTGATAAGCATATGATGTCATAATAAGAGATAAGAATGACGTCATAAGGCTAGACCATCAGATAAGAGATAGCTTATCTTGATAAGGTGAGTAATATGAATAGCGTAAAGATAAGGTCATAGACCGCTCTAGAATCTGGTATCTGGATAAGAATCTGAATAAGAAATACCAGGATTCTCAACACTCACTGTCCCATCCTTGCCTCTCGCCCACCCTCGTGCCGTCTAGCCCACCTCCGTCCACCGCCACCCTGTTGCACACGCCCACCCCCCTCGCCGAGTTGTGCCATTTCACCCACCGTCGCCTCTCGCCACCCGCATGTGTCCACCCTCACACCCTGGCTGTTTCACCCACCCTGTCCACTCCCCGTTAGTAGTTACTACACGACCATGCCCACGCCATCTCGCTCAGCCCACCTCTCACCCACCTTGCGTCATTTAGCCCAGCCTCATGCCGTCTTGCCTTTTCACCCACCTTGCCACCCCCGGAGCAGTGACCCCCAGTGAAAACTGGGTATGGCCCAGTAGGGCCATATGTGACCAGATGTGAACTCGGTAGATCCCGTGTGGCCAGATCTCAGAATGTGATTGTACAGTCGACGCGTGATAGCACCATTGATACCAGATTGTCTCAATCGTGCTGATCGCAAATCGATTCAAGCCCATTGCACTACCCATATCACTACACCATACATGCATATGCATAGTGCATGCATTGATGACACATACCCGACATTGCACCACCTCACTTAGCTCGTCTGCAACAGTACTACAACACCTTGACTTACTGCCTTCTCGGTGTCGCATGGATCCTGGGCCATCCAGATTGTCTAACCATGGTGTCAATAAGCAATTCGTATGTGTTTGTCGTCAGTATTGTGGAGGGCAACCTCGCCTCCTTTCAGAGGCAGCCTTCTATCGACACTTGGCTGAGGCAGCGGAGGACGAACACCATCTCATCGAGGCTGTCAAAGCGTCGTCTGTAGAGGCTGCATCCATGATACTGTCAAACAGAAACTCATCCAACACACGAGACCAAGCTGCCATTGTCAATGAAGCTGGCCCGAGCAGAGGGACTCAGATCTGTCCAAGTGCTTGGTGTATTGCAACCTTACAAGTATTGACCAAGCGAGCAAGAGAGGATCTGGATTCTCAGAAACATGCAGGAAAGCGAAAATGCGCTCGGAACAATGGCAATCTTCATCCAAATGTAAGCTAAGTTGATATCTTGAACAAAACAAGTCAAAAACTATACACAGCACCCTGAACGAGATGAGGAAGTTCGAGAAATGTTACCACCACGTTTATCTTGCTCTCCCCAGCGATTCTATTCACCCAATGATGTTCCCGAACAACCCCTCCCATCTCCGGCACGAGACGAATCTCTGGAGGTCCTAGAGGAAGAATTGGATGAGCAAGGCTTGGACGAAGGTACTCGGCAGTTACCTGAACGCTCTCCCTCTCCTCTGGCTGGTGCAAATGAACCTCATGCTCATTGTATTGCTTATAATTGAAGATGCCCCCCCGATGTTGATCTGGAGGAGCTTTCTCGGGTCACTGTGCTCCCAAAGCTTCAGCAAACAATGGCCTTCATCATCGCTATTAGGAATGCATCATTTGAAGATCCTATGGCCAAAATGACAAATGCGATGCTTACGAGGCTGCAAAATCCTCCTGAAGCTCCCATTGAAATTAACAGCTCTGGTGTGCGACACAGCATCTCGGTCTACCTCGCACTTGAGCATGCATCTCAAAATGCATATAGGGTGTCATCAAATCCACGCAGCGCAATTTCCCAGAGGCCCCAGGCGTTGAGAACTGTCTCCGGTTTGGTGCAGTTGAAGATCTTATAGCAGCATATACTAGAATCGAATCAATTGAGCACCACATGTGCCCGAACTCGTGTGTCAGATTTATGGGACCATTCGAGAACTTAGTGCGCTGCCCAACCTGTGATGCATCTCGGTGGGATGAAGCCAAACTTGAAGCAACCCATGGTCAACTGAAAGTTCCCACGAAGATATTCACTACACTGCCCCTAGGACCACAGCTTCAAGCTCTTTACCGTGACCCTGAGAGTGCTTGTGCAATGGCCCACCTCCATAAGCGAACTCAAGAGATTCTCAATGAATATGAACGCATTCAACAAATCCCAGTCATCAATGACATCGGAGCGGGATGGGATTACCTTGGGGCTTCTCTTGTGGGTGATATCAAAGAACATGACATTGGTCTTCTGGCCTCCGTCGACGGTGCTCAACTATACCCAGACAAAGAATCCGACTGTTGGCTATATATTTGGGTGGTGCTCAATCTCCCTCCAGACAAGCGGTATCACAAGGTTCATGTGCTCCCAGGTGGTTTTATCCCAGGTCCAAATAAACCCAAGAATGTCGACTTGTTCATGGCAGTCGGTTTGCACCACCTCTCAGCACTACAAAACGAAGGCCTTAAGATTTGGGATGCAGCTCACAATGAGACATTCCATTCTAATATTTATTTGCTCTTCACGACAGGTGATGGACCAGGACTAGTCCACTGGAATGGCCTTGTCGGACACTGTGGAAAGAACAGATGTCGGCTATACTGTGGTAGCCTTGAATACTCACGAAACTTGTTTCATCTGATGTCAGCTCCAAACCAGCATCAATTTGAGTTACGCCGCACCGAAACAGGGATTTCGAAGGCACCACTCATCCTGGGACTCCATCCTGTTCACTCGCTCGGTGTCCCACTTTGTATGACACCTGATACCATGCATCTCGAGGCACTCCTTGCTGAACTGATGCTCACACTCTGGCGAGGCAGCATACCCTGTATGGACACAGATGACATCGCAACATGGGATTGGGCAGTTCTGCAGGATGAGCAGGTTTGGCAGGCTCACAGTCGCACTGTCAAGGAAGCTGGTGGCTATCTTCCAGGCTCATTCGATGCAAAGCCTCAGAATATCGCTGAGAAAATTAACACCAACTACAAGACATCGGAATTCATTGTGTACTTCTTCGGTCTTGCTCCCTCACTACTTTATGGGATATTACCTCAGCGTTATTGGAAGAACTTCTGCAGGCTAGTTTGGGGCTTGCAGCTCTTGACTCAACATGAAATCAAACACAACCAAGTTCTTGAAGCTTGTGTTCTCTTGGCCATGTGGGAGCGAGAGTTCAAGGAGCTTTATTATCAATGCCACAACGATCGACTCCATTTCATCCAGCCATATGTACATCAGGTATTACACCTTGCCTCCGAAACCCTCCAAAAAGGCCCCCTCATATGTACTGCTCAATGGACAATCGAGCGCACCATTGGGAACATGAAACAAGAAATTAGGCAACCATCCAACTACCTTGCAAATTTCGCAAATGAAGGTCTCCGACGTGCACGTGTAAATGCTCTCCTTGCAGCACTTCCTGAACTTGATGACTCTCACCCTTCGCTACCTACCACCACTCTCGATCTTGGAGACGGCTATGCTTTCCTCCGGAAACATGACAAACTGCCTGTTCTTCCCTCTCATGGAACTGGTCTGGCTATATTAGACTTTCTCGGCCAACCCAGAACTGGATTTCCAAGGATTATACGGTGGGCTTGCCTTTCATTACCTACATAATGGGCAAATTGCTCGCAGCACTTGGCAAGAGAAACTGAAGTTGCCTGACAAGTTACGAGTGTCACGCATGATAAAAGTATGTTGTATCATTCTTTCTGTGATAATGTACACTTAATGCATTCAGTTCCCCTGCCAGGATACAATTATGTTTGGGGAAGTGATGTATTACACAAGACTTGCTGTTGGCAAGGGGGACGATCTCCAATTCGCGAATGTTGCGGTTGTCCATATGTTTACCCGGCCAAATGTTGCCATGCTACATGAATCACATTCAACAGTAACTGTTTGTGAAGCTACAGACACATTTTGGGTTCTCAACATTTGCGATATACTCAGTGTCATTGCCTTGGTTCCGAAATCCTTCCAATTAGCTGATGGAACCATGGGGGAGTATTATTTTGTCATTGAGAAGGCTGGATTGAATGTTTCCTATTTTTTGGATGGCAGGGCAGGACAAATGGTAGATGATGATGATGACCCTGGCATGGATGTAGAATAGTTCTGTCCATTTTTGCACGGAATCCAACGAATGTTGTACATTAGCACTACACAGAGGATATCATACACAACAGCATGCGACTTGGAGTGATACTACAGCTATTTTCAGGCAATAACAGGTTTCTCGTACTTGTAGACTGGTTTATTCTCCTGAATGTGAATGACAGCATCAAAAGATAAGCACATATATCAATAGTGGAAGACTTACTTTGTTGCTGCAATCCTGACTCGAAGGAACAATCAGTTTTGCTTTCATTGTCGGTGGAAAGTCGCAGTCAGACTCAGACTCAGTTAGGCTGTCATCAAGAGGATCTTCGTCATGTTCAACAAATTATCTAAAAAACAAGTAAGACACATACCATAATCACGAGCACGCTTTTTGGAGGGCACGAGCTGGACATTATGCAGTGTCGGGGTTTCAGCATCTTTCTGAGCATGGACAAGTTTACATTGCTGGTTAGGAAACACTTGAGCATGCAGATCTTCTGTTTTTGTACCCGATTCTTCACACGTGCGGGAGGAAACAATTTCGATCGTAAGGGGACCAGTGTAAAACAACAAACCTTACCAGGTGAGTAGTGAGGTCTATGTGTGTGGGGGTCTAAGGGCGCGATAGGCTCATCCCCAAAGAGGATCCTATGAGGTTAGTGAAGACTCGGGTGAAGGGGATGATCAAGAGAAGGTAAAACTGGCCGTCCGAAGGTAGTCCGGACCACGGGAAAGTAGGCCGGTCGAAGACCGGTCTGTCGGGCATGCAGTGAAGAGGTGGAGAAGGTTTGAAGGTGGTTGACAAGCCCCGTAGTGGACTCGGACGTGTGGAAAATGGTAGACAGAGCGTTCCCGAAAAGCACAATATCAAACAGGTGCGAAAAGATTCATTCAAAATGCAAAGTACAAACTCTTTATAGTCCGGGAATTGCCCAGGACTGTGTAGTTATGGTAGATAAAGTTTAGAACTCTAATGAAATGATATCTGACAGTCAACAGATACAGAACGATCAAAAAACATATTACCAAAAAGGGATACCGACGTGAGACCGACTGGTCTATCACGGGAAAACGAAGTCCGGACTCGGACTACATGCAGAATGGACCGGTCGGGTTCGGTCTAGCATGGAAAACCTAGCTAGAAAGCCTCGGAAACTTGGGTTACCAACCTAGAGCTGTATAGTGCTCTACACCGGGAAACTCGGGATCGAAGATGAACATATAAGTGTCTTCAGTGTGTTTCAGAGGCACAGCAAGTTGGCAGAAATTCTTGGAGCTTGTTGGCGACATGGCTGTAGTGGTCTTAGAACACCTGGGGATGGTGATTAGACAGATTTTTGATGACGTCAGTTACACACTTCCAACTCGGAGTCTCTGGTATGCTGATTTTATTCCTCTGTTCATTCTCTCCTTCGTACCATTCTCTCCTTCTTATCCTCCCCCACAGTGCCCACATTCTTTCTCGACTATGCGATCTCGAATTTTCAACTCTCCTTCTCTCTCCTCTACCTCTTCATCAGATACATCCGAGTCTGCACCCCTATCAACGCAGCCACCTCCCCAAATCATGTCAATGCCGGCATCAACACCCTCACAATTATCATTCTCACCCCCTATCAATCTCTTGGGAACGTTTATGGAACAATTTGCAATGGTAAGGCACTGATGCCATGATTATTCTATTTTTCAAGACTGGGTAAGTCTCGCAGTCTCAGTTTCCCAGCCCCACTCCATTCCATATGGACTATATGCATGAGATTCACAACACACGTGAGCGAATCAAGCAACTGGAAATTGAAAACACTAAGCTAGTGACGGAGCGTGATACATTAAGGCAAGGTCGTCTTTCCTTCCTCTATAGTAACTCCACATTATTTATAGGGATGTCATCAACAAACATGAAAATGCCCACCCCATAATTGATCCTTCCTTACCTTCCCGTCCCACGCTGGAGACTCATCCCAACATCAAGTTCTGGACATTCAGTGACTTCAACAATTGGCTCAGTGAACCTAGTGCACAATATTCCAGGCGCGGGAAAGAACCTTACCTCGAAGAAGAAAATGGTGAGCCCGTTTCAGATAGTCAACTCACCAGCATCCACGAATGCATCCAGGGTGCATGGTGTGAACTTGTGAACACAAAACGTGCCCCACAAGTTTGGGGTGAGTTAGATGCAACTGGACGAGAGTTTTTCCATATGTACGTGGAAAAAACCTGGCCTCTCTTTCAATGCGCACAGGGTGGATGGAAGCTTGATCGGATTGCCCGTACAAGTTACCCAGCATGGCGAGCCAATCATATCGACACCAAAGGGAACTGGTTGACGAAGGAAGAGCGGAAGAAAAGAAAGATCAAGTCGAAGACTGAGGACGAAGGTTCATCCCACCCTAAGAAACAGAAAGGTAAGCTATCTTCTAAGATTCGACTTTCTATCAATGATTTTCTTTACAGTCAAGTCCGAGTCCGTCTGTACCACTGGCACCCACACTTTGGCAACCGACTTGGTATCTGGCGATCCGACTTATTCAAGTTCAAGCTCGACAAATTCTGTTGTTGGTGCTGCCCCAAGCACATCTGCATCTCTGGCAGGCCAAACTGCCGACTCTGCTACAGTTACAGCCAACTCCACTGCAGCCAACTCCATGACAGCCAACTCCATGACAGCCAACTCCATGACAGCCAACTCCATGACAGCCAACTCCATCATGGCCGACTCCATCATGGCCGACTCCACAACAGCCAACTCCACAACAGCCAACTCCACAACAGCCAACTCCACAACAGCCAACTCCATCACACTCATAGCCAACTCCATCATGGACGACTCCACAATGGCCGACTCCATCACAGCCAACCCCATCATGGACAACTCCATTACGGACAACTCCATTATGGACAACTCCACTGTGGTCGACTCCATCATGGCCAAGCCCATCCAGAACATGTCCGACACGACAACTGCATCCAAGCCAAACACCAACTCAGTCTCTCATGTGCCCAGTATCATCGAATACTCGGATTCTCTGTAAGTTCCATTGGGCTCTTCACACACCGTAACGAGCTGATCAGTATTAGGCACTCCCTTGCAAGTGTTGCAGCCAAACTCAGGATTAACCTTCCTGCCACTAGCACTGACTCCCAGCCCAGCAATCCCAGTAATGCAGACTTGGATGCCACCTTTGCATCTCAATCAAGTACCTCCACCGCCTCAAAGAAAGTCCCAAAGATGCGGCCAGGCCCTGTATGCAATGGAAGGTGAGTTTTATGTGACAGTAAAAGTATTCTTATAGTTGGCTTGTTTACAGGAATCTTTGTGTGCACCACTGGCTTCGAACATTTAAAGATACTACAAATGGAACCATGGTGGAATTCAAAGTATATTATGACGCGCTGACCAAGGTGCAGCAGGAGGTAAGTGATTCACAACACTTTCTATTCTTTATCAAAGCAGTTCTTCAAAGGCATATGATAACGAGGTGAAAGAACTGGTACGTATATCTGGTTAGAGTACTCTTGCTGCTAACACTCTTTTATCAGGTTGCGAAGAACATGTGGACAAAAGATGTCTATTCCGGCACCATGTACTAGCCCAGCCTCCCTATTTTCCTGTGCATGCTGTCTCAACTTTCATGTCACGTACTGGCACACCTGTCTCGAATTCCCGCAACACTATTTTGCCTGCCTCAGACCCATCTCAAATGCCTGCCCGTCTCAAATGCCTGCCTGTCTTGAATGCCTGCAATGTTTTCATTCATTCATTCACGCACTAGAATGCTTGCCCATCATCTCGAATGCCCGCTTGTCTCGATGGCCTGCTTGCCTCAAATGCCCGCTTGCCTCAAATGCTGTTCATCTCGATGGCCCGCAACATTTTCGCTCGCTTTCTATGTTCTTATTCATTCGTTCAACCTGCCATTCATTCTATTCGTGCGATACCTAATTCTAGTAGCTACTGCTCCTAACGCGATACCTACAATTAACCCCGAATAATATTGTTTGATATGTGCCCATATGTGGTATGTTTGTGAGAAGACTGAAAATGATCCAATATGATGGGATATGCGGTGTAATGTGCAACTCAGATGGCACGACATGTGGTGAGCTGGTGTCATATTGACCTTCCGCCAAACCAGGGAGTCAGGAATATCATCATATATTTCCAAGTATGAAATGCGTAG
>JBBPQL010000972.1:0-14269 GCA_038092515.1 Boletus subparvulus | reverse complement strand
CAGCCTTGATGGAACTGCAGACCTCTAGATTGATATGACAGTCAAACTGCACCAAAAGCTCCCTGGGATGAGGAACCACATGCTGATTGTCAAAGACATTTTGTTGTTTCTGGACAGTTCTTCCATTGTCAGGGTGAGTGTAGTCAGGATATCCATCTTCCTTGATGATGGTCTGGGCAATAAAGGCCTTTGGAAAGCGTTTTTTGCACACATTGTTTTCAGAGTGAAGTTGTGGGTGAACATTGGGATCAGGAAGCTGAGTGGAAATGATGGTGTCCACCTGCTCCACAGTCCTGATTTTGTCTTGCTCCTCCAAGAAGATGAGCAAATGCATGTGAGGAAGTCCATGCTTCTGATATTCAATAGTGTACATGTAACTGGCCACCTCCCCATAATAGCCATCATGAATCTTCTTGAGCAATGCTTGCTGTTTGGCATAGAAAACACATGTGACTATATCAGGCCTGTCCACAGCTGTTTGCCCTGGATGAAAATTGGTCAGTTCTGTCAATAGAAATGAAAACTTTAAAAGATACAGTACATGCCAGGAAAGAGGTTCTGAGTGATTTCTGGCCAGGTGGCATTGGCAGTCATGGTGAGAAAGAGATCAGGCTTTCTGTATTCACGACAAATAGCCAAGGAGTCTTGAAGCAGCTGTTGCATGTGGCGAGTTTCTCCCTTATGAGTTTTTATTTATTTAATTTCCATTTCTGTCCTTTGTTGGGGTGCGAGCCCTATGTAGGACATATCTAACTAAGAGCGACAAGGGGCACCTGTGCCCCTACCGAATCCCTACCCATGCGAATGCACCTGAGAGCGAGTTCCCTTATGAGTGGATGGCAGAATGACATGACCAACTTGACCCATATCCTGCACATCATCCTGGCCCAATGATCATGCAACCCTTGATAGAGATCTGCTCTAAGTCTTGTTTGATTATTGGCAACCCAAGTGAGGTTGCATTGATCAATGGAAGCCCAAGCATCACAGACCAACTGTTGGAATAATCTCCCTCCCTTGAATAGATTGGATGGTTCCACATTTTCAGGGCACATGTGAAGCCTATAGGCATGCCAAAGGATTTGGGTGACCTTTTTGGAGCAATGCTGGCGACCATTCTGCTGCTGCAAGGGAATATCCAGATGCCAGCCTGCTTTGCCTTTTGGAAAGAAAAGAACATAATGGAGTGGCAGATAGGATGGATGAAGATTGCTAATATGACGCAGGCCACCACCTTGAAGGCATATAATAATGTCATGATTAACTCCAACATTGGAAGAGGCCTCTCCTGGAACAACGGCAGTGATCTCCTCTACAGTAGGCAGATTATATCTTCTGGCATCAGTGCCCGGTTGTAGGTGGATTTGCATATGAACATCAGTTGAGTCATCTGGGTATGGAAGAAGCTATGGAACAGGGAACTCTGCTTAATGACAAACATCAGCTCTGGGATATCAAGGATGGAACAGCAATCACCAAAATTCAGGATCCTGATGGTAAAATCTTCATGGATGGATTAAAGAGGAGTGACCTCTGGCTGGCCTGGAGTCTCTCCATTGACTGGTTCAACCCTCAGGGTAACAAGACTGCCAGGAAGAAGAAATCAGTGGGTTCAATTGTGATGACTATCCTCAACCTTCCCCCAAGTCTTTGGTACAAGACTGAGAATGTCTACATATCTGGTGGGCATCATCCCAGGGCCAAAGGAACCCTCCCTAGAAGAAATTAATCACTTCCTCCGACCCCTTGTCAACTTCTTCTTGGCTGCCTGGAAAGTGGGAACTTGGTTCACAAAAACCACCGCTCATGCTATGGGTTGCCTGATATGATCCATGATTGCTCTAGTCATCAGCGACTTGCCAGCTGCTTGCAAGATTCGTGGCTTTGCAGCTCCTACATCGCGACATCTGTGTAACCTCTGCTGGCTGCAAAAGTCAGATATTGGAGACTTTGATGCTGACAGTTGAAAGTGATGTACTTCCCAAGAGTACCATGATGCTGCCACCTGATGGAGAGATGGGGATATGAAAAAGCAATGAGATATGATCTTCAAGGAGACAGGGGTGCGCTGGTCCGAGCTTCTTCATCTGCCGTATTGGAACCCCACTTGTTTCCTTGCTATTGACAGCATGCACAACCTTCTCCTCAAGCTGACACAGTTACAATTCAGGGACCTCATTATCATTGATAAGCAGGAAAATCAAGACTTACACAAATCCCTAGCACTGGCACTCAAGCCTGCAGACCCTGCAGAGTTAGATAAAGGCAAAAAGATATTAAGGAATAGTCCAATGGAGGCAGTGCTGAGTTGCCTACATGCACCCATCTTGCTCGCGCTTCTGGAAGAATGCGACATGGTGGGGTCTTTGGGGTCTCCACAGAAGTGTCCCAGAAAGAAGGATATGGTTCATCTATTAATGGTGAGATACTTGCAGCTCACATTATATACTAACTGACGTGATGAAGTCTTTACCCTCTCTGTCGACCCATCATCAGGTTTCCATGGATGTAGACAATAAGGGGGGGATTGTGAGATCCTATTGGGGCATGACATTGTGGAGGAGTGCAGTGGACAGCAATGTCAGAAGGAAAAGATGAGATCACGGGAGCTGCTAACCAAAAACGAAATCAACAATATTCAGAAATGTTTAGGAGCAATAACAAGGCCAACCTGGCATTGAGGTCCACCGATCAACCTCGGCGATGCAGCTCACAGCAAGCTAAAAGCAGAACAGTGGTGAAACAACCAACGCTCACTAAGAGTGCTAGTGGTTCAAGTAGTGACAATAGAAGTGGACTGGTAGCCCCTAGAGACGATGGGAAATCTCCAAGAGGACAAGACTGAGGTCCTCCTGGTGCTCTATTGAGACTTTATATACTATACAGGGGTTTGGCTATGTGTACACTAGATTGTATGATATGCTATGCTACATGAGTCGTCCATGAGTCTTCCATGAGGATAACAGGCATATCAGTACAGCCATGTAATGGAAGGGAAGCTAACTATGAGGATAGGGTGAGGTAGGCAGTGTGCATGTGTGAGTCATGAGGTGAACATGTGCAAGGCTGCGTGCCATGTGTGATTGGTGAGGCCGATATGAGGTGAACATGAGGCACACTGCAATACACATGGTACCCATGAGGCGAAAGGGTCTGGACTGTGAGGGGACTTGAGCAGTTGGTGGTTTCGGGTGATAGGGGTTAATAGATAGGGGCTAAATGCGAAAGTTGCTCTAGAAAATCAGGAAAAATAGGGGCAAATCTGGGAAAATTAATATGGGTCTGTAACAAGTGGAGATCAAGCATCAAATTTGATATACCTGTGACACTCTTCAAAAAGTGGGGGTTAGACTGTGATGAAGATATACAGAGCACCCAAAGGAAGAAACTCGCCCATAGCACCATGCTCTTGGCTATGGCAGTTAGGGCATGTCTCATGTCACATCTGAAAACCATGCAACACAGTATATCAACTATATGTGGGCTTACCTTGAATGCATAAAGGACATCTTCCCGGACATCACTTTGAGGCCAAATCACCATGCAGCGCTGTATATCCATGAATTCCTTCTCAGATATGGCCCAATGCATGGATGGTGGATGTTTCCTTTCAAGTGGATCATTGGGACATTGCAAAAAACTAAGACAAACCACAAAATTGGTGAGTGGCAACAAGGGTTCACAGTTCAGAGGAAACTCATCAAATGAAAGGCGAACTGGAAGAAACTATGCTTCTCAACTTCTGTGCAGGGGCCAAGGTAAAAGCCATCCTCCAACACCCAGAGGCTGCAGCTATCGTCCAGCATGCTAGCACCATTCTGCAGAAGTGCAGGGATACACAAGGTGATACCTCTTTCAATGCGGATATGAGGCTTCTCCACAAAATTTCAGTCAAGAACAACAGATCAAACATGGACACTCACAACACTACTGAAGAGATTCCAATACTGGCACACATGGTGGATATGTTGATGGCCACGGAATAAATTGTCAGGAAGGAAAGATCGCAGCATACAGGCACTGCCGTTCATCAGGCATACAGCTCGCAACACACCAGGCATCATGAAGAGACTGGTATGTATTCTTCAAGGATGGAGAGCTCCTTTGTTCAGGAAGGATTGATCTAATATTTGGAGTGATGTCAGCAGATAGAAGGGAGGAGCACTTCGCAGCAGTTTCAAGGAACTTACTGATACCAGAAGGGATGGAGGACCCCTTCCGGTGATACACTGATTTTGGAGCTGGCCTGTGGAAGGAGGATTATGCTGAAGACTTGTGCATTGTCCCCCTTGTCCAAGCAGAGATTTTCCATGTGATAAGCATGCCGTGGATCAATGGAATCCTGGTGATTAAACCTTTGAATAGGATAAGCAACTGCACAATCACATCACATTCTGGTCTTACTCACGAATTGGGAAGGCTTTCTGAGTGAGGGGTACTACAATAATACTACAAATATTGTGTTGCTTTTGCTTCTGACAAAGGGATGTACTGTATGTACACTAAGCTTACAATGGGGTACTCTATGTGTATAACCATGAATTGACTATAAGTGGTTGATGATGTGGGAAGCGGAAAGGGTGGTGTGAGAAAATGCTGATCCTAAGTAGGAACAGCCAATTTCAGACTCAGCATGCCACAAATTCAACCCCAGCCCCATCTGACTTTGAAAACTACAGGAGTGTAGTGGCTAAGAGTGGGATTTGAGTGGGAGTACATAATTCAAATCAAAATGTTGACTAGAAACATGACACTGCAAGGAACATAGGCTGACAGAGAGATGCATGTTCTAGAAATTCCTTGCGTAGTTGCTGTTCACTTTCCAAACCATTTGAAATCAACTTGATATTCCGTGCTGCCAGGAAAGCTGGCAACCACATCCCACAACGTGGCTGAAGAGATATTAGCTTTGATTATGATGGATATCTACAAGAACTCACAACAGGGCTGGCAACTATGGTTCCGATGTTCCAATCACAGGCTATTTCAAGGTTCATGACATGGCTGACACATCTTTCATAATCGGGAAACTGGAAACTTTCCTCAGTAATACTTTCAGAGCTCCAAAAAGTGATCTTGAGGTGAGTCAGATTTTCAAAGTAACAGTGGTACTCAGCACCTGAGAAATGAATGGTGTGGTTGTGAGTGTGGCTATGAGGGTTACCCCGAGCAACTGTACTTCTCCAGTATTCTGGAAGTGCTTCATGAGTGCAGAAATGTACGCTGGAGATCCGGCAAGATGACTTAGGGAAGGGAGATAGATGGAAGAATAGTGTGCAACGTGCTTCTGTGTCACATTTCTGGAGCCATGGAGAGTGGTCTACAGAGGGTGGGATGACGTCTCAGGAAGTCCAGGGTAGTCTTCATAGGACACGCACAGTCCAACTCGAGATTGGCCAGCTGTGGAAAGGTTAATAAGGATAATAGTTTGCTCCACATAGTGTGACCAAGGCCTGTACTTCGGAGGGAAAGGTCTCTAAGTGGTGAGTAGTGGAGAACACCAATTGTAAAAGAGATGAGAGAGTGTGAAAAAGCCAGGTGACTGTCAATCCAAAAAGTCTCCAGATTGCTGGACACAGGATAGGGGGTCTTTGGGAACCTGACGCGCATGTGATCAGGGGTTAGAGTCAGGGAGGATTGAGCGAATGATATGTGGCAACATCTGGAATTTATCATAGACTTCATGACCATGGTGATCAAAGATGACGAAAGGGAGTTATTGCAAATAAGAAAAACGCAAAGACCATTGGCTGCCTGTGGGGTTCGCAAAAAAATGTCAAGGGTGCGTAGATGCGTGTCATTACTGGCATTGAAAAATATGTTGTTCAAAGGCACAAATGACTTCAAACGTCTCCAAACCAGAAGCCCCACCATATCCTTTCCTTTGGCTGAGAACCAGTACTTGGAAGGCTTAAATATGACAGCAGTAAGAAAGCAGGACCTGAGATTTCTCTGAAAAGTATGGATACTTTGCTGCAAGCCTTCAAACAATCAGTATCTAGATGGGTTATGATCTCATCAAGAAGTTTGTTAGGCAGTATAATACGAGGTAAGAAATGAGCTACAGAAGAAGTCGAGCTAGAGGATATGACCTGGAAGAGCAAGTGAGCAAGAAAAGGGCATTTGGATGAGGGAGGGCCGGTAGAGTTGTCCTTGCGTTTGCGCTGTATTGAGTTGTGGGTGGTGGTGCACTCAGTTCTGGAGGGGATGGCAAGCCAAGGTTAGCGTTTCAAAGGGGAACTTTCAACATCAACATCTTCCTGCTTTCGCTTCAGCTCAGTGAATGGGGAGGTCAACTGGTGCGAGGAAATGGCCTGGGAGAGCAAGCAAGCAAGACAAGGACATTTGTATGAGGGAGGGAGGGTAAAGTTGTCCTTGTGTTTGCGCTTGTATTGAGTCATGGGTGATGCACTCGGTTCTAGAGGGGGTGGCAAGCCAAGGTTAGGGCATTTCAAAGGGGAACTTTCAATGTCGTCATCTTCCCACTTCCACTTGAGCTCAGTGAATGGGGAGGTCGGCTGGCAAGAGGAGATGGCCTGGGAGAGCGAGTGAGCGAGATAAGGATGTTTGGATGAGGGAGGGTCAGTGAAGTTGTCCTCGCGCTTGTGCTTGCATTGAAATAAAGGTGCCTGGACATTGAGTTCTGAAGGGGGTGGTGGGCCAAGGTTGGGGCATTTTGAGGGTGGACTGTCACCAATATCATCTTCCCACTCCCGCTTGAGCTCAGTGAATGAGGAAGTCCACTGGCATGAGGGGTGGCCTAGGAGAGTGAACGAGCGAGACAAAGACATTTGGATGAGGGAGGGTTGGTGAAGTTGTCCTCGTGCTTGCGCTTGTATTGAAACAAAGGTGGCTGAGGACTGACAAAGGGACACTCTGATGAAAGGGTGTCGAAGCAGTTGAGTGGGGGAGAATTGATGATTGCGCTAGGAGAGGAACATTTGGAGGGACTCATATTGGAGAAGCCATCAAAGGCCTTCTCCAAAGACTGGAATTTTATGTGAATTTCACTGTAACACAAAAAGATGGGCTGCACCTCGTGAGTATCTTGTTTTTGATTCTGTCACTCAGAGACTGCCGGATTTTCACCCCACAAGGCCTGATTGATGACAACTGTTTCAATGTTGAGCTAAAGGGTAATATGAGCAAGCAATCTGCATGATTGAATAAATGCCTAGCATACAATGATGGAGAGCATCCAGCGCCTATGATATAGCTTCAACCATCAGGTATTTCCAATCAACGTGATTTACCTATGTACTTCCAGAATACATCAGAAATCAAAAACTCGACTGATAGAGTTTCCCATTGCAATGGTTACAATGGTTATAGTGCTATGTGGGATGGAAGATGAAGGATATATGTTTAATGTATGGCCTGACATGCTTTGCAGTATAAGTATGTTGATCCCAATTGTCTGCTCGACAGGTTGATGAAGGGGGTATTTACTGAACATTAATTCAATGAATGTGAACAATCACACAAAGAATTTGATACTCATCCTGCAACAGATTGATGAAGGGGGTATTTACTGAGCATTAATTCAATCATTGAGCGTGAACAATAGGACAAAGAGTTTGATACTCATCCTGCAATGGATCAATGACAGGATCATGCCAGCATCGTGCTGCAAATCACCATCAATTATTGTTTCTGGAACGGTATAGAAACAAGTTAATTTCTTGGTTATTTCTCATCCCACAGATGTGGTGAACTTAAGTTGGACATAGATACTATACTACTACTACATTATCGATCACTACTAGTTAATTTAGTGCACTAGTCAAGTGGGAGTGGAGTGGTAGTACAGAAGTGGGAGATGAGGATGAAGAAGAGGAAAGAGAATGAGCATGTGAATTCCAGGTTGTAAATAGGGATGAGTGATTTCAGAGTCAGCCGAAAGGTCTGCCTGTGATGTTCAAAGTCAGTCGTGGCTGACTCTGAAATCACTGGTCCCTACTTAGGACCAAGAAATTCACATGCACACTCTTTCCACTTTAGATAGCTAGATCTCCCACTGGCATGCAATTGTAGTTTATGTAGATGCATCGTCTAATCTATTACACTAGTTACAGTACTCGAGTGCAGACAACACGGACAATGCAGTCATGACAATTATGACCCCCAGCAGCATCCCCCCTCCAGACCCTCAAATGCAGGCACCATTGCCTCATGAATATGTATTGGTGTGTCACCAAGCCTCCTCATATCATCTTCCCTTGCTTATTATTCTTCATGCAATGTCATATATGTGTTGAAGAATAGGGTAGTAGCTGATACCGACTGGGAGCGGATACTAGCCGTGGACCTGGACTGAGTGATAATCAATGGGAGGCATCCCATCGATCACTCAGGCCATATATATTGTACAGTCATTTACATACGTACATACGCGTATACATGTACATACAAGGGTTAGTCCATATGATGCAATCAGATAATTCCTACAATATGGTATTCAGCCCAGGAGACAAGGAAACAAGACAACAATGATGAAAGATTTGCTGTGAGAACAAGATTGTCCATGTCCATATTTGGATGGTCGCACACACAGGTGAATGGGTACATCTGTCTCCCCACCCTTAGAATATCAGTTAGATGATGTGAGAACTCGACATTTGGAAGGTATTTGGGTAAACTGATCATACCAGCCATAGCGCAAGGAGCTCATACTGCATGAAAAGGGACTTGTGTGTCTCGGTTCATGTTATCTCATTGCACACATAAGCCCTCTTCTATTTTCCCCCCTAACTCAATGTTGATCTCTAGCAGATGGCTGGATGGGGTGGGGGCAGGGAGATTATCAGCCAGGAAAGACAAGAATGTCCTTTATTTGAACCTCTATTTGAACCTATCTCTACATCAATTGCCTGGAAGTATTTTTTAAATACATCCTCAAAAAGTCGCAAACTACCCAATCACCATCATAATTGTTCAGCTGCAGATATCTCTCCTTGAACTGCCAAACCATCAGCTTTGATAATCTATGTCAGAGAGATGTTGCTGACCTCATGACAAACAGTTTTTAGTTGCTCTTGATGCTGCCTGCTATACAGTTTTGCTAGGACAAGATGTTCCTGGGCAAGCTGGACAATGAATGACTATATGAGACAGGGTGAGGTGGTCCAGGCAATACAAGAAGAGTTATTTACACAAATTTCCTTGTAATCAGCTGCTGGCCATCCAAGGGTATCACAAAGATTATAGCTGCCATGATTGATCCTTGAAACCTCTCCACACAGTTTATGAATTAGAACCTTTGTTTGCGAGATGGGATTTCGGGTTTGCACAACCTCCTATGCTTCAGTGATAGGTTTGTCTTCTGGAGGAAATATTTTGTGTTGTGTAAGTGGGAGCGGGGTAATAGCATGTTCAGGTGGGAAAACAAACTGGCATATCAGGGGAGAGAAATATCAATGGTAGGACCATGGGTTCTTTGTAACTCTGGGCATTTGCATGATGATGATTTTTGCTCAGCAGGGATACAAGTGTTAATACTAGCAATGTACAATGTGTCTAAATCAAACACATCTCCTTGTTCTACTCTAGTTGATGCTGTTTGCTCAAGCCACTCCTAGCAATGGCCTACACTCTAATAATTTACCGTATTAATCCACTACAACACACTGATTAGTGAATTGCAGTGTTTGTTCAAGCCACTCCTAGCAATGGCCTAACCTCTCTTGTTTGCTGCATTAATCCACTACTACAATACACTTCCTGGTTGATAATTAAAGGTATGAACACATCAAGTACATGTCTGAGTCATATGCCGTTGGGACAAGAGCATACCCCGATGGCACCCCTGCCCAAGAAATCCCCCTTCAGGTACCATCAATGTGTCAAACATGATTTGCAACACACGTGCCTTGAGTACTTCAGGGGAAGATTGCACTTGCGAGAGGAAGAGATGGGAAAAATTGAGAGCCATCCGCTAGAGATCAACATTGAGTTAGGGGGAAAAATAGAAGAGGGTTTATGTGTGCAATGAGATAACATGAATCGAGACACACAAGTCCCTTTTCACGCAGTGTGAGCTCCTTGTGCTACAGCTGGTATGATCAGTTCACCCAAATAGCTTCCAAACATTGAGTTCTTGCATCATCTAACTGGTATTCTGAAGGTGGGAAGATGTTAAGACCGGGTCAACTCCAAAGAACTCTGGGGTCCGGAGTTACTTAATGGAAGGACATTGGCTTCACCGTATGCGGTGCACCCTTGTCGATAGTCTAGTCCTGGATTTATGTAGTGGAGGACCAGAGGTTGTCTGGAGGATGCAAGACTTAGCATGAAGGCTAATCTGCGAGTGGATGGAAGATGAAGTTGTCAAGACGTTCAGATAGAGTGGAGGAGTATCTTAGATGATATTAGACTGAAGAGTATACATAAGTCCTTAGTGTACAGTTTATATACTATCAGAGAGTACTAAGAAGTCCGAAAGTGGAGCAGTGCTCTGGAGGTAAGACTATACTGAACTGTGGAGACACTGGCATGGATAATACTAAGTAGCGAGAGGAACAGATAGGTTTAGTACAGGTTTAAGGAACGGATGGAGAGAGACTGAAGTAGATACATAGCCCAAGTCCAAAAGTCCAGAGGGATAAACAAACCGGAGTTGGACTGGAGGACTGGAGTTGAACTTGGAGAACAACTGGGATATGACAGGAGACAGATGTACCTGTTCATGTGCGTGTGCAACCATCCAAGTATGGACATGAACAATCTTGTCCTTGCAGCAAATCGTTTGTCATCGTCATCTTGTTTTCTTGTCTTCTGGGCTGAATATCATATATGACGTTGTGTGAAGAATAATAAGCAAGGGAAGATGATATGAGCCATCAGGGGAGGGAGGATGGAACGATAATCCCAGATAATCATCAAAAGGGGTCAGATAAATGGGTATAATATTTTATCTGACTTTATCTGACCCCTTTGATGATTATCTGGGATTATCATTCCATCTTTGCTCCCCTGATGAGAGGCTTGGTGACACACCAATATGTATTCATGAAGCAATTGTGCCTGCAACTGAGGGTCTGGAGGGGGACACTGCTGGGGGTCATAATTGTCACAACCACATTGTCCGTGTTGTCCACACTCAAGTACTGTAACTAGTGTAATAGATTAGATGATGTTGGAATCATAGATACTACAAATGGTGTGTGGTCATACAGCCACCGTATTACATAATCACGGACTACTTCGTGTTCAAGTACTGTACCTTTTACTTTAGTGACTACTAACTAGAGTATTCCACAGGTTATGAGCCCTGCCTGCACTCTATAGTCAACTCACCCAATTTGAAGACTCGGAATGCCTTATGAAGTGGAACTTAAAGATGGCATGAAAATTCAAGTTTCGAGTCTCAATGGACACGACTGGTCAGTCTACCACGAGAAATTAGTTTAGGCAGTGTGGAAAGCTCAGTGCGCTACATCGACATCTGACTACGCTACAGTACTAGCAGTCATCAAGTCCAACCTATGGCCCAGCACCCTCCGTGAGCAGCAATGCCTCATGTGATGGCAGTTGTGCATGGCCAAATGCATCCAGGCACTTGAAGAGGCCACCAGCAATGCATGTGACTTGGAAGTCCCTCGCACAGCCACAACACAGCCTCAAGAGGCCCCAAATGGCATGTCGACAGGTCCACAAAGAGACTGCTGATGTCACCATGACCAACAGCGATGCACTGAGCCAGTAGCGCCAGCGGACGGTTCACACGACCCACCAGACATGCCATCCGAAGACGGAGCAAGGCACCGAGCTGGGGAAGGAGTCAAGGAGGTCGGGATAGGCGCAGGTGGTGACAATGAAGTTGACCACACTCAGGCGACACCGGAGGGCACCAATGAGGTCACACAGAGCAAACCGCATGGTGGCACAGCTCACCACATCAATGCCCCAGTGCATCACACACAGAACCCCACCGAAGCAGCACGAACACAGCCCCATGATGCGATGCAAATGCGGGCACGGGAGACGGCATGCGAGCGCAGCAGCAGGGACCATGCAGACAATGCAGGGGAGCATGAGAGGGTGGCAGTGGCGATGCGGAGCCACGAGAATGGCCTGACACTGCGAGACCAGGAGCTTGGAGAGGCCCTGGCATGCACCTCCACCACCCCAGCATGACCACTAGTGCGAGCGCACAAAGCGTGTCGCGTGGCTACCCAGGCGAAGATGCCGGGAGGACGGACCCACCTAGACCATCAGAAGACCCTGTGGACACGACAGGCGATGGCGAACATCATCCAGACACGCCCACAGAGCCACCCAACAAGCCTGAGGGCATGAGGGGGCGAAGGAGCCAGGAGAGGGTCAAGACAAGGGCATTGAGAGCATTGAGAGGGGTCAAGGAGGATCCGGACGAGGACGGCGATGAACAGCATCGACCACGGAGGCCCAACGAACCATCCAGCAAGCCAAGAGTTGAATCTGGAGGCCCCACAGATGTTGAGGTCAAGCCAGGTGGCGAGACCAATGTCGAGTGAAACGGAAGCGCTGCGCACAAAGACGCAGATGCAGCAGCCAACAGCAGGGCAGAGGAAGCACTACAGGAGGCACAGGCTGTGGTGGAGAGTGCGGAGACACGCCGAGATGCATCGATCGAGGTGGAGGGATGGAGTGCGAGTGCGCACATATGTACAATTGACGACAAGAGTCGAAGAAAGCAGTCAGTGCACCTCACAGGACGACGAAGACATACCTGGAGCACCACCCAACCCTCATCCACCATCCACCAGCCCAGACGAAATTGCGAGACTGCCAAATGAACCCCCGAGCATTGAGCTCGAGGGGGAGAGGAGATGTTTTGCGAGCTGTGACAACGCGCCTACTGAAGACAAAGCGGACGCGACAGGAGTATCCAGGCGTGTTGAGGACGACGAGAAGCAGCCGAAGAACCTGCAGAACACGTCAGTACAAGGCCGAGAACGCTCGAAGCCAATGGAGGAGGAAAACTCACCAGAGGGTGTCCAAGTCGACCCAAACCACCCGGGAGCCAAAGCGGACGTGTCGGCAGCATCAGAGACCGTCGACGATGTTGGGAAGAAGTCGAGGAAGCTGTGGAAGATGTCAGAACTCAAGCACGAACACTTGAAGCAAAGGGATCAAGAAAACTCACCAGGTAGACCTGAAGAGGAGCCAGAGGATCTGGGCAGTGAAGCAGTTGTACCAGGCGGTATCCACGGCGTCCAGGAACGTCCTAGGAGGGTCAGAAACAAGCACATCGATGAAACAAATGCACCATGTTGAGATTAGCCACCAGGAGCCCATAGCGAGTTACCCACACCACACTCTATCTAACCTTCCCAATGTGGAAGAACAAGCGTGCTAACTTACATAATAGTAGTTCTTCTCAATTGTATTGGTATAAACCATATCAATCATGATGCATGATGGTTCTCTCCCCCCAGATCTTGCCACTGTAAATCAAGGTGACAACTCGAGCCCCATGCTGCTGTGGTTCGGTCAAGTCGTGTACCGTGCCACAAGTCAGATAGTACATACAGTGGCTCAAACAACTGTCCCAATGTTTGCATGTTTTTCACTAAAGTCGATAACCCCTAACCACATCTAACCTGGGACCTAATATATGAGTGTATGAAATGAAGTGCTTACTCCTGGCTTTCTATATGTAGGTGCAAGGATCAAGGGATCCAGTTAGGATTTGATGAAATGGCAGCCATAGCAAAATGACAACTCATTGGGACAGTTGTTTGACTTTGTACAAGGAAGGATATTTAGTACTTGGTATGACCTCCCTTGGCCTTAATAACTGCTTGAATCCTTCTAGGCATGCTTTCTATCCATTTATGACACTCCTCCACAGAAATCCTCCCCCACTCTACCACCACTCTATCCCATAATTGATGATCCCCTGTGGGAGCCTTCTCATATCTTGAAAGACATTTTTTGAGATGACCCCAAGTGTGTTCAATGGGGTTAAGGTCTGGAGATTGAGCAGGCCAATCCAGAAGCTTGATATCCTGCTCCTCCAACCAGATCTTGGCTCTTCTGGAGGTATGCTTGGGATCATTATCCTACTGGAAAATGACATCATCTGCAGGAATTCCAGAATCCTCCATGCTCTGCAACAATCCTCCCTCCAAAATGGCCATATACTGTTCAGCATCCATCCACCCCTCCACCTCACTCAAAACCCCCATACCATTCCACCCTATACAGCCCCATACCATGAGTAATCCTCCTCCAAACTTAACTGTACCTTGGACCTCTCTGGAAGTTAGTCCCTCCCCCTTCCTTT
>JBBPQL010000971.1:0-14289 GCA_038092515.1 Boletus subparvulus | reverse complement strand
GCATATCGCGCCTCAGGATCGCCCTACCACCATCCCCGGTCCATATACATCATGTACGACGAGTCCGATCCGCCCGATACGGCCTTGACGCGTCCGCGTGACCTGGTAGGTCCATCTATGGGTTACTGACTTTTCTAGATCGTCTCTTGAGTCGTCCACGGCGCCGCGGTGGGTTCGGATGGTTGGTGGGTCGTCTGGAATCGATGGTAGGAGGTGTGAGCGGCCTAGGTACGTGCACCGTCTTGCGTTCGCGCTGTTCGTGCTGCCTCGACTCGTCTTCAGCTAGCGGTCCCGTTTCGACTCGTTTCGAGTCGCGGCGTGTGCCGCTCGTTGCGCCGTCCTTAACGCCTCGTCTCCCATCCGTATCGTCGCCGTCGCCGCAGCTCTGGCGCTCCCGATCGCCTTTATCGCCTCCCAACTCGACCTACTCGCCTCTATGGCCTAGTGGCCCGGTTTCTCGAGTTCGCGCGTCCGTACCGCCGTCGCGCTCGTTCTCCTCGCTCCTGGGGTGTTTCCCATCGTATCCGGCGCGGTCCACAACGTTTGCGCGGTCCGATTCGCCCTGGACGACTCTCGACGACTCTTCCTCGCCTCTATGCACTCCTGGGCCTGTATCTCGACTTGGTGCGTCCGTTCCATCGACGCGGTCGTTTCGGACGCTTCTAGGACGTTCCTGGACGTCGTGGGTACTGCCTGGTACAACCGCTTCGCCGCCCGGATCCTCTGGCTCCTCTCCAGGTCTACCTGGTGAGTCTTCTCGACTTCTCGACTCCAGGCGTTCGCTGACACGTTCAGATGTTTTGCGCAGCTTCTTCGACCGCTTCCCAACGTCCTCGACGCTCCATGGCGCTGTCGATCTGTCCGCGTTGGCTCCCGGGTCGTCTAGCTCGACTTGGGTCCTCCTAGGTGAGTCTTCTCGACTTCTGTGCTCCGGGCGTTGACTGACGAGTTTCGACGCGTTTCGCAGCTCCTTCGGCCGCCCTACAGCATCCTCGTCGCGCCCTAACGCTCCCGACGCGTCCGTTTCAGCGCTGGTAGCTCCGACGTCGCCGCTCGGATATAATATCCTCTCCCCCTCGAGCTCGACGCTCGGGGGTTCGTCCAGTGGTCTCGTGGTCTCGACTGGGTTGGTGGATGGTGGATGAAGGTCAGGTGGTGCTCCAGGTACGTCTTCATCGTCCCGTGAGGTGCGCTGACCTCTTTCTTCGACTTTGGACGTCGATCGTCCTCGCGCCCTCGCACACCATCTCTCCACCTCGATCGACACATCTCGATGCGTCTCGACACTCTCCCTATCGACCTGCGCCTCCCGTAGCGCTTCCTCTGCCCTGCCGTCGTCCACTGCATCCGCGACTTCGTGTGCGGCGCCTCTGTTTCGCTCGACATCGGTCTCGCCACCTGGCTCGACCTGGACGACTGCGTGGTCCCTGGATTCGGCGGTTGAGTCGCCGGGTGGTTCGTCGGGCCTCCGTGGTCGACGCTGTTCGCCGCCGCCCTCGCCCGGATCCTCCTCGACCTCTCTCGACGCTCTCGACGCGCCCGTCTCGACCTCCTCCACCTTCGTGCCCTCAGGCATGTCGGGCGGCTCTGTGGGTGCGTCTGGGTGACGGTCGTCGTCGCCCGTCGCGTCCGCTGGGTCCTCTGACGGTCTGGTTAGGTCCATCGTCTCGGCGTCTGGGTGGTCGCGCGACGCGCTCCGTGCGCTCGCGCTGGTCTTCGTTGGCTGGCCTTGGTCCTGAGTGGCCTTGGCCTGGTCGTTGCGGGGTGCAGCTGCATCTGCGGACGCGCTCGCTGTCGCTGAGGTAGTGGTCTTGTCCATGGACGTATCCGCTCCGTTTGCTGGGGTGTCGACGCACTCGTGCGGTCGACGTCCGTCATCATCATCACCCGCTGCCCTATTGCCTTTCCCGCACAATTCGTTTGCGTGCAGTGTCCGTGCTGGCAGCATGGTGTTCGACCCGACTGGTGGTGATGGTGGTGGTTTAACGAGGTCGAGTTCGACCATCAGGTCGTCTCGTGGGCCGCTCGCCGGGGTCACGAGGCTTACGCCGTCCATTGGTGATCCGTGGTCTCTGTGCGCGGTCCCGTGGCTGCGGCTACCTCTTCGTCGACTCTCCCGCGCGGCGTTTCACCCATCTCGCCCACTCCATTCTCTTCGACTCGTTCTTGGTGCCTTGTGGCATGTTCCCGCGTCCCGTGGCTGCGTGAGTCACCTGTGTGGTGTCCTGACTGATTCCCGACTTCCTTCAGCTGGCGGGGCTTGTCGAATCGCTTCGTTAGGTACTCCATGTATTCCCGCGCTATATGAAGGCGTCGGAGATGTCTGAAAATGGGCTTCGGGACTGTGCTATCGATTACTCGTTTTGCGAGTAAGTCGAAAACTTCCTTGAATGGTACCGGTGGGGTTCCCGCGATGTAATTGGCTACTCGCTGGCACTTGGCGACCTTCTGGGTGTCCTCGAGCCATGCCGACCAGTTCCGACCATCAATGGCTCTTCCTACCACAGAAATCAAGTTCGACACTACTTTCATTGGTCGCATTCCTGTCCTTACTGGATCGAAGAATTATGATGTTTGGAGCAAGCGTATCATCTCTATGCTCAGTGCTTACTCTGTTTGGGAGTTTGTAGATGGAACTCTCACATATGCAGCGCTCCCTGTGGGAGCAGATCTAGCCGATCGTCAACAGAAGTGGAAACTTCTAGACAAACGTATTCTTGGCCTAATGGCCAGTACGATTGATGATTCGCTACTGTCTCATGTCATTTATGACTGGGCAGATCCTGTTATGTTTCCCTCCATCTCCAAAGCTCTTTGGGACAAGCTGAAAACTCTTTTTGGCACTACCAGCTTTGCAGCCATCTTTTGTCTTTTTAAACAAGTCTCATCCAAACATGTTCGCATTCAACACGCCCAAACTGACATCAATGACATCATGTCACTCTTCGATCAGATGACCCAAGCTGGGTTAGATCTTCCCCAAACATTCTGTGCTATGATCCTTCTCAACAATCTTCCTCCTGAATATAATTCCCTCGCCTCTACCATTGTTCAAACCATTACCATTGCCAATTTTGATATGCAACATGTCACTGCTGCCATTCTCATGGAGATGGACCTTCGGGCCACACATAAACCTCTCCATGCTCGGATCTCTGCTGTGCAGGAATCCAAAGACCCCTCTTCTTTGATCAATCGGACCAATGTTATTAGACACGGTCCTCCGAACCAAAATCAATGGAGGAACCAGATCCCCTCTTATCAGAGACCGTCTAATCAACCTCATCAACCTTACCCTGGTGGTTATCTGTACAATATATATATGGCCTGAGTGATCGATGGGATGCCTCCCATCGATTATCACTCAGTCCAGGTCCACAGCTAGTATCCGCTCCCAGTCAGTATCAGCTTCTACCCTATTCTTCAACACGTGAACCTACCAATAGAATCGTTTTCACAACTTGCCATCAGGGACCCACCAGAATACCCCATGGCAATGTGTCGAGCTCTGTGTGACTTGCATCACGAGACTTCAGATTTTCTGGTAAGGGCTTATAATGCCTTGTCAAGAAAATGAATTTGTATAATGAAAATAATATAAAAGTAATCTGCTAAGGCCTTATAAGGCCGTTATAACGGTAGGTCTTGTAGAAAATGAGTGTTGGACAGTCAGTAAAGACGCACATCGTACAGTTCGGTAAGGGTGGCCAAGTTCTATCAGTGCGGTGGCCCTCATATATCCCTTATAATGGTAGGTCCTGTGGAGAATGAACATCGGACAGTCAGTAAAGACGCACATCATATAGCTCGGTAAGGATGGCCAAGGTGTATCGGTTTGGTAGCCCTCATATATCCTTTATAATGGTAGGTCCTGTGGAGAATGAGCGTCGGACAGTCAGCAGAGAAAAACATCACACAGCTTGGTAAGAGCGAGAAAGATTTATCGGTTTGATACAAGAGCATAAGTAGTGTGGATGTATAATAACTGTGGGTCACCTGTAGAAGGCACGCCAGGGCGAGACACCCGGTTCAATATCAAGGACAGTTGGAAATGCGTATGAAATATAAACCCAACCTGGGGGTTGTGGAGAAGGGCTGTCAACTAGATGGCGTCTGGAAAGAAATGCAGTTCGGTCACCTGAGAAGAATACCTGTCAGACAGATGAGAGGGCATTACTCTTCGAACAGTTGGCTTTACTGGGCAAGAATATCGGCACTTGGAATATGTTACGACTGCTCTTTTCTTTTCCTTATCACATCGTTCGCCCATGGCTCACTGATTCCATTGACCTTCTTCTTACCGTTCTACCAGAACGCCCTACGCCTAAACGTGGCTTCCTTTGCTACACGCCATGCATGGCCTCTTTCTTCTCTTCCCACGGACGTTATCTCACTTCCTGTGTCGTTAGTTACACAGCACCTTTTCCCTCTTCTATCGCACAGCCAACCCTTTCCCTTTATATCTGTCTCAGTCCTTCTGCTGAGAACACTGCTGGTCCGTGCACCGGGTAACCACTTATATAAACCAACGACATCTCCTGTACTTCTCCTTAACTTTAATCTACTCAATTCTCCCTGGACTTCTCTAAGTCATCGCACTACTTTTGAGTGTGCGCTCCTTGTGAACCCCTTTGCCTTGAAACTCCTTTCAAGCGACCGTTCGTCGCCAGGAGTTGCTGTGGAAGCCCCCAGCACCCTTGTCCCTTGAAGACGCCCTTCAAGGATCTCTCGTCCCTCGCCATCTTTGAGTCTACGTTTGCCTCTACCCGAGTCAAGCGTAACAGAATACTGGCAATCTGTGTCCGACGTGCAGCAATACACTCACCTTGATGTCATCGTCAAACAAGTGTCAGGAAAATGACAGTGGGCGACACGCACATGTACAGGCAGGGTTTACCAGCTTTACAGCTAATAAATTCATGTGCACTGGTCAATGTCGTGGCGATGATGATCAATTCCCCAGAGCACAATTATGATGGACAAAGTATATCAGCCCGGGGGTAGAGGCAACCAAAGGAAATGTTTATACATTGCCTTCTTCATCGCTCACTCACCACATGAATGACGGCCAATGCATGCACGAATTATTGCGATTCATAATTCCCTCACAACTAGTACATAATTTGCACTAAACGACTTCTGAGCGGAGCGGTTGCGCTCAATCTGAAAAGCAAAAGTCGGTCCAAATACCCTCCTGCACTTTCCAATTAGCACCATTTATGAAGTGAAATGGGTGACAGATTTACCTGTTCCACCACAATAAAAGCTCTTCGACCACCCTTTTGTCCTCCTCAGTCTTGACTTCCTCGAACCATTCCACTATCTCCTCATACAACTCACGGGAGTCAAATACTCCATCGACAATTGCCCATGACCCGACAGAGGACAGGGCAAACCAGACCTACCAATGATCAATCAGCATTATAATCGATATCAATGATGTGATTGAGTTACCTGGCAAGCTACATAGGCTATGGCGCATGGGTGGACAGTATTCATGCCTATGAGTTTGGCCACGTTACCCCGTGTCCGTCTTTCACCTTGTCGGTGTTTCATCAAAGAGCATGGCTCGGAGCTCTCATTCTCCAACGTCTCTGCGGAACTCGGAGAAATAAAGATAGCTTTGAAGGCCTGAAATAGAGAATCAGTGACTACGTATGCACCGTGTGCAGGACACACCTGAACTAAAATTTCGCCCTTGAACAGTCCGTTGTCAACATTGTTAGGATCAGTCTTGCCACCGGCATATAGGAAAGCCAGCCAAGATTGTGCGGTGACAAGAAAGTCGGGATGGAACTCCCGAATGTTCTGCCAGTGGCTGTATCACTAGGTTACTTTATCTTGAAAGGCGTAGCAGAACTGAACTCACGTGGCATCGTTCCAGTCATAGTCAACTGGACACAAAAGGCGTCCAGTCGCATCATTGTAGAAACCTCTCCCAGTCTTGTCTTCTGGGCTGAGGGGAGGATCAGGTTTCGGTGTGCCCTGCATGAGCCAGTTGATGACCAGTACTTTCAGCCTCCAGGTATCGTCAGTGCGACCGCTGTCAGCACCTTGTCCAAGCTAAAACCACTTGAGTCCGATTGTACAAAGCCAAAGAAAATAAATTTCTCACATGTTGTAGAGCATCACAAAGGTCTGCCTGAGGGATGTTACGAATAGAGGGAACCCATCGTACAAGTTCCAAGTAGGACTTGTACAAATGGTCCTCCCTTGCGTGCACTGTCAGCGACAGTGATAAGTAGTGCATTACATCACGCACTCGTCCGTGTGGTTGACCGTGACGCGCATGTGAGTAAGATGGGCTCGTCAGTCTGCCTCTGCTAACATGTCATCGACAGTATTATGCAGAGACACGAGGCGTCTGATAACTCGACCTTTATAGTGAAAATTTCCAGGAGCTCTGCAAAACGAAATGTAAGTCAATTGTGCATAGAATAATTGATGTATACTCTGCGATTTGCTCTGGTGGCTGCTGACTTTCAGGATACGGTCTTGGGCAGAGATGATGCGCTGCATCTGTTGCATCAGAAGAGTGGGGTCAACGCTCTGGAAGGAGTCATTTGCACTGGACGTTGCTGGGTTGATGCTCTGGGATGAGACAGTTGCATTGATCATGATTAGTGGAGTAAACGCGCACACGACCGTATCTGACTCATCGTACTTATAACCTAAAGCGATGAAAGCGGTTAAGCCTAGGCCACATCGAAAGCGGTCGCTGGCTTGGCCATGGCCACACCAAGGCCTCCTCTTGTCGTCTGGAAATGGAAGCATCGCACGGTCAATGCCATGCCACGGCTTGACCATAGCCATACCCTTGTCGTCCTGATGCCCGTGATCCTTCCGCTGTATTTCCTAGCAAGCGACCTCAGTAGATTGAACAAGAATAAATGGCCCTCTTACATTCCGCAGGTTCACATTCCCTCCACCGCCCTATTGCCTATGGTCGTCATTTCCAACCTTCGCAGGACGAATCTGCCCAACGAGCTGGAGCGAATAGTTTTTCTATTAGTGAGCAGAAAGCCACACGATCTGGCCAACTGCATGCGGGTGGCCCGTCGCGTGAAAGTATGGTAAGGGGCTCAGACTGCTATCTTACGTGTAGCTGAAATTATTCCTGCAAAGGATCGAGCCTACCCTTTATAGAAAAATCAGTATCTTGTCCGAAGCCCGTGCAGAGAGCCTCTTACGCTCACTCAGCATGAGGTCTAAGACCGTCCTCTCCCTTCACATCAGCATGTCTGTCCCTCCTGGGACTACGGCAATGCTCCTGTGCTGCTGCCCTCGTCTGATCAACCTCGTCCTCCATGGGGGAGGTAACAGCCTCTGTCGATTCCACGTCATCCTCAATGCGCTCAATAACCTCACGTACCTGAGGTACCTCTCCGTCAACCCTGCCCTTTTTTTTCAAACGCGCTTCGTGTATCTCCCGGACACGTCAGCATTCCATCGTGTTACACATCTGGATCTGACCACTCACTGGGCTTTGGACACAATCGCTAGCAGGTTCGAGCGTTTATACCAATTGACACACCTGTCAATGACTTGGAAAATGAGTTGCACGTCCACTCACGCTTTGCTGACACTGCTCCAGCACAGAAATTTCGGGCTGATTTTGCTGTGGTTGGATGAGATCGATGGTCAACCTAGCGTAATCAGGAAACTGCTCGAAAGGAGATTGAACGACCCGTGAATAGCTCTGCTCTGCCGAGCAAGCAATTGGTCAATGGAGCTGGGTGGCAATTTCTGGCTCCATGCAGAGCGCATAATCGCCTGGCACAAGGAGAACAACGGTAAGAATGTCAATTATGCTCCCAGGAAGAAACTAACCTTCATTGTAGTCACTACTGCAGAGCGTCCTACTATGTTAGAGGATATTACTACCATCTATACAGGAGATCATGATTATCAGTGCTTACCATGGGAGCGAGATTAGTATACCAATTACGCGGAGGTAAATACAATTGAGAACCAGATACGTGTTGAGTGCTATGACGAGATGGTTATTAGTACGGTACAAGACCGAGTTCTGTACGAGGGTGATCAGCATTGCACGAGAGACAATGAAAGTGAGAAAGATTACCTGCAAGGTTGCGGGTGGTAGCTTGAATCGCAGATAGCGTATCGGAACTCGTCGCAGTACATTTGAGGCCACTGGAAACAGTCAGCAGTACCGAATAGGCGTGAGGAGGAAAGGGGCGACACGGAGCAAGCAGGAGGAGAAGAGGGGCCTTGAAGTAAAGCCCGAGTAGTAGGTGGCAGGAGGTGACAAATGGAGGGGACAGTGATGCGGGTGATGAGGTGCTCTTGAAGGACAGGGCCAGGGAAGGACGAAGGACACTTCAAAGGATCTTCAACCCCACTGTCACTCGATGTGAGGGGGCGAGGGGGCGACCCTATGGACACAAAGTCAGCCGCAGAGAAGGAATTGAATGGCACAAAGCCAATTTGCGGAGCGAGGGGTCCGTGGGGTCCATGGGGCGGGGATGTGTGTCCGGTCGGCGCGAGGGTGCGAGGCGAGGGCGGGGAGAGGGTGGGGGCGATCTTTGTGGGCCAAGTGTTGAAGTGAGAGTCTCGGAGCCATACGTTGCAGTGACAGCTGAGTGCAGCTGAGTTTCAACCTACTTGATGCAGTTGGTACGGAGATCCCCACACCTCACAGGATGTCACAGGCACATTTGGCCTAATTAGGTAGCGACAATTCTGCAATCTTATCTTCACGCGACTCGGATTCACGCGATGTCGCACTGAAGTCGCTGGGCGAATCAACCCGGTGGGGCGAATCGCCACGCCGGCACAAAAACCCGAGTTCTGAGAAGTTTTGCACATTTGCAAGGTTCGGACTACTCAGACGTCCGGACATTCGGAAAAGCCATTTCAGAGGACTCGGATGGATGACTGTCGTGAGATTCAGACTTTAAACTCAGATAACTCAGTCTCCGTCAACATCGCACTTGCCGTAGCACTGGCAGGATGCCCCTCAGCGACACAAGTCATATATCTTCCAGCCCTTCCCTGACCTCATTGGTTGACTCTGCGACTTCATCCTCCATATCTAGTCTCAAGGGCCAGGAGAGTGATCTAGTCATCCAGCCTCAGCACATCAACTTCAACTTCCCACTTGACAATGGTTGTGTCAAACAGCCAAGTATCAGAAGAATGCCCACTTCAGACACTCTCACTCATCCACATCATTTCTCAACCAGTCCTCCCTCTTCCCCTGCATACAGACACGCCAACAGACAGAGGGCTAGTCTCGAGACCCGTTTCTCCAATATCCAGAGGCAACAATATCAACCTTACACTCCCAGGAGTGGCTACATTCTCCCTGGGCTGCTTTATGCAGCACAATCACTTGGAATAATGTCCCCGACTGATTTAATGGTTGATGAAGTAGAAGAGGTATGTTTGTACCATTGCTTCGATTAATTATCTCACATGCAAATTAGAACAGGGATGGGTTTGTTGATGCACTTTCCGCAATGCCTGACAGGGTTTTATTGTCGGCACTTGACCTCAAACGGGCAGATTACGACTGCCTTGCACTACAACTTGCACTCACAACAGCGGAAATCAACCTTACAGCACGGTGGCAGGCCTTTTTGTCCACCATGCGCAACCAGAATGATGGAGAGCTTGTGGTCGGTGGGGAATACCTCGATATTCTCGATAAAGTGCTTGGTATGCGCGGCCTTCTGGATCACGAAAGCAATCAGGAGTACCGTCGGAACGCCCATGCGGAAGGGCTTGTTGCATTGACTATTGCCAAGTTGCATGTGGCTCAGTTGTAGAATTTGATTGGTCCACAGGGTTCACGTTGGTTGGGTGAGGATGGCAGAGTTGAGAAGGTCTTTTCCGAAGAAGATGGGGAAGAAGAAGAGGAAGAATGTGACGACGAAGATAACAGGAATGGGTCGTCTCAGCACCGTGACCTTGTCAATTGAAATCATCACGGATATTTTTATTATTGTGTCTGTAATGCCCGTTGTATCCGAATTTATTCCCGTTGTATCCGTTCACGTGTGCCTCGTGTTCGTCCTCGACCTCCACATTGCCCTCAACATCAAACCTCTTCATTGCACAATGCCAGCCTCAGCCAACTATCTGCCATCGGTGTTCCATGAAGATGACACCAACTTGAGCGGCGATCAACAGCCTGTAAACAAGTTATATTCTGTGGATCAGATTTGCTGATGCTTGTCACAGACTTACCTGTTCAGCGAGCAATACTTCCCCAGCGACTCCAACTTGTTCACGTCACAATTCCCCCCCCTCCACCCCAGCGATCCTGACTTATTGACATCATAAAACCACCCCCTCCACCAGCATTCCGTTCAATATCATCAAGACACGCAGGTTTTCACAACACATACCCCCCAGCAAGCCATCGGTTCCGCCATCAGCATCCAGCTTGATCAAAGTGTCCCCATGTTTTCTGGGCTCGGTGAGCCTAACACAGCGATCAATGTGAGTATTTATTACCCAAAGTCAATGTGATTTACTCTGATCAATGGTTGCACCCAGCGCCTGCCATCCTCATCTGGCAACGAGGCAGAGTCAGCTCCTCTGCACCTTTCACCTCTTCCCCCAATCTGTCACACCACCGCCCAAGCCACCAACAAAACAGCCAGGGAATTTGCAGCCACCATAACCAAAGAGGAGACCAGCAAAGCAGTTAGGCTCGCCCGCGACGAGCTTCTGAAAAATGCAGTCACAAATGGAAAAGTCTTCGGCGACTCTGAGACATGCGATAAGGAGATCAAAGAGGCCATCCGAAGTGGGCTCCAAAGTGTGGTGGGAGCAGCTAAGGTTGAGCAGCCAAAGGGGATGTGGAAAGACATCGTGCGATGTCTCAACGAGCTGCTTCACGCATGGAAGGACTGCTCTCTGATGTACGTTCTCTCGGCACTTGGGCTGCGACCAAAGTATGGCCAACTGATTCTGTCACGCCACAATGTTTCCGACAGGGCCAGGATTCTATTGAACACGTTTTCATTCCTCCGAGAATCCCTGGAGGAGGACAATTTCACAGCTGCTATGTTCCATCATATGGTCATCCACAGGGTCTTCGAGTGCAAACCGGAGTTGTGGCTGCACATCAATGTGAATGCGCCACATGATGCACTCGACAACCTATTCGCACTCGGGGCAGCTGCCATCGCTGCTAACATTCGTGATTACCAGCTTGGGAGCCGAGAAATCTGAGAAGTCAGTGTAGACAACTGGGTGGGGGATTACGGCGAAGCATGTGCATTGATTAGAGACATCCGACAAGATATTGCTTGGCAAGCCTGATTGAATGATCTCCAGCGGTGGATTATGGATTTGGGCATGAACATCGTCTCTGAAAGTTCATCTTAGGGATAAATGATTTAGCTTACCTGTACAGTCCCAAGCGATTTGTCCATATCTACACAAAGATTAGCACCGCACAACTCCTCTTCGTCATTGTGGGGTTCGGGGACGAAAGTCATGTTGGGCGTAGAGTAGACGGCGTCACTAACGTGGTCGGAAGCGATCGCCTTGGCGTCCAGACAGTTAAACATAGCTAGAGTGGCGAGTGAGACTTTGTGCAGAAACAGTTGGATAGGACTTACCATCGTGAGTGCGGGTTTGAGGAACAAATCTCGAGGCGGGTGTCGTCATAGTGGGCGGGGACGGACAAATAGAGCTAAGAGAAATCATCATATTGAGGAGTGGCGGTTTCAGAAAATGACTGTACCTGTGTATTTCAGCGGAGTGATAGGCATGAGGAGGAAAGGGGCGACATGGAGCGAGCAGGAGGAGAAGAGGGGCCTTGAAGTAAAGCCCGAGTAGTAGGTGGCAGGAGGTGACAAACGGAGGGGACGGTGATGCAGGCAACGAGGTGCTCTTGAAGGACAGGGCCAGGGAAGGACGAAGGACACTTCAAAGGATCTTTAACCCCACTGTCGCTTGATGCGAGGGGGCGAGGGGGCGACCCTATGGACACAAAGTCCAGAAGTGTTCTCTGGGTGACACAAAGTCAGCCACAGAGAAGGAATTGAATGGCACAAAGCCAATTCATGGGGCAAGGGGTCTGTGGGGTCCATGGGGTGGGGATGTGTGTCCGGTCGGCGTGAGGGTGCGAGGCGAGGGCGGGGAGAGGGCGGGGGCGATCTTCATGGGCCAAGTGTTGAAGTGAGAGTCATTTCCTATTCAATCCCTTCCCACGGCTCAGCTCACGTCACGTGAAAACGGTATAGTTACCGTTTCGTCAGAGCGAGTTACTGAGTTATTTGAGTTTAAAGTCTGAATCTTACTACTTCAACACTTGGCCCACAAAGATCGCCCCGCCCTCGCCTCGCACCCTCGCGCTGACCAGACACGCATCCTCGCCCCACGAATTGGCTTTGTGCCATTCAATTCCTTCTCTGCAGCTGACTTTGTGTCCATAGGGTCGCCCCCTCGCCCCCTCGATCAAGCGACAGTGGGGTTGAAGATCCTTTGAAGCGTCCTTCGTCCTTCCCTGGCCCTGTCCTTCAGGAGCACCTCGTTGCCTGCATCACCGTCCCCTCCGTTTGTCACCTCCTGCCACCTACTACTCAGGCTTTACTTCAAGGCCCCTCTTCTCCTCCTGCTCGCTCCATGTCGCCCCTTTCCTCCTCACACCTATCACTCCGCTGAAATACACAGGTACAGTCATTTGTCTGAAACCGCCACTCCTCAATATGATGATTTCTCTTAGCTCTATTTGTTTGTCCCCGCCCACTTTGACGACACCCGCCTCGAGATTTGTTCCTCAAACCCGCACTCACGATGGTAAGTCCTATCCAACTGTTTCTGCACAAAGTCTCACTCACCACTCTAGCTACATTCAACTGTCTGGACACCAAGGCAATCGCTTCTGACCACGTTAGTGATGCTGTCTACTCTATGCCCAACATGACTTTTGTCCCCAAACCCCACAACAACGAGGAAGAGTTGTGCGCTCGAGCAGACGGGCATTTCGGTACTGCTGACTGTTTCCAGTGGCCTCAAATGTACTGCGACAAGTTCCGATATGCTATCTGCATCCGTCGCAAGGAGCACTATGTGGACCCTGATCCGCTTTCATGGGCGTGGTATCGCTCCACATTGGAAGACTTCGAGCCTCTATCCCATGCTACCTTTCAAGTTGGGAAACTGAAGTGGGCAAAAGTGGTTGGGATTGCTTCCCTGCTACAGATTGCGTCAGACCGCTATAAGGAGTGGAAGGACATGCATGGGGATAAGCAAGACATCGCCAGTCAAATGCTCCAGTCCCTGAAACACGACATCATGTTGCTTTTCAACCATCCCCTCACCTTTTGCGACATCATCGTCTTCATGGCTCAAGCTCAGCGATACTGCCTCGACATTTTGGCGTTCCTGGACTATGTTATGTATGTACAACCTTGCGTCGACTATCCTTCCGGTCCCCCCCTTCCTGTCTGGCCCCACTGGATGGGCTGTTTTACACAAGACACCAAAATTTGCGATGATCTCTTCCACGCTGGTGTGCCAGTATGGCTCATCCGCCACTGCCACACGATCACTTCTCATACTAACATCGAGAGGCCCGCTAAGTTCACGTTTCCTGATGAAATCACTCGCTCGATGTACTCCGAAGGTGGCAAATCTGCCTGTCCTTTTGCCTGCCTCTATCACGGCCCAGCCGGATTCAAACGACATTTCCACACGCGGCGCAACTACACAGGTTCTCGAGATACCAGTCCTAGCGACTCTCAACTTCTGTTAAGACCAGGTCAACTCTGAGGAACTCCGGTATCCGGAGTTACTTAACAGAAGGACGTTGGCTTCACCGTATGTGGTGTGCCCTTGTCAATAGTCAAGTCCCGGATTTAAGTAGCGGAGGAGCGGAGGTTGTCCGGAGGATGCAAGACTTAGCGTGAAGGCTAATCTGCGAGTGGACGGAAGATGAAGTCATCAAGACTTTCAGATAGAGTGGAGGAGTATCTTAGATGATATTAGACTAAAGACTATAAGTCCATAGTGTACAGTTTATATACTATCAGAGAGTACTAAGAAGTCCGAAAGCGGAGCAGTGCTCCGGAGGTAAGACTACCGGACTGCGGAGACACTGGCACGGATAATACTAAGTAGCGAGAGGAACAGATAGGTTTAGTTCAGGGTTACAGGAACGGATGGAGAGAGACCGAAGTAGATACATAGCCCAAGTCCAAATGCCCGGAGTTGCGACAACGGACCGGAGTAAACCAGAGGACCGGACTTGGACTTGGAGAAATCTATGGATATGACAGTATCCCCCCCTTAGGCCTGAACCCCTGA
>JBBPQL010000970.1:0-14297 GCA_038092515.1 Boletus subparvulus | reverse complement strand
TTCAGATCTTCGTTGTCTAGACCTGTGAGTTCGGTAACCGGTATGTTAGTTTGAAACCGAGGATAGTAAGGTAGGAGACGGAATGCTGCATATCACAGTTTGGAGACCGCGCTGTCTAACTCGGCCAGTATATATGATCCTCTGGTAGTCCGACAGAGGACCACCATTGGACCGAGGTACCTAGGCTTCATCTTTCGGTTTAGTTCTTTTTCAACTCGTGTGTTTCGGACTAAGACCAGACTTCCGTGACGGAAATCAAAGTCTCTAATCCGGTTCTTGAAAGTGGCCTCAAAGTGCTTGATGGACTCAAAGCGGGCCTTGAGGACTCGCTCGCAGATCGATTCCAAGTCGTCCTGATGCTTTTGGAGCTGTCGGGCTCTCCAAGCAATCAGTCCGGCCAAGGATAGGGGTTCGGTATCTGGTGGGGGGACGAGGAACGTAGCCTCGGAGTTGTCAAAAGGAAAAAGTGGCTCGACACTGTGAACCATGAAGTAAGGGGACAAACCGGTGGATCGGACTATTGTGACGCGCTCGGCCCAAAATACCGAGTGAGTGACGGAGTACCAGCGAGACTCCCCCCCATGGGAACTTTTGACGATGGCCTCCCGGACATCATAATGACGCTGTTCGACCACGCCGTTAGCCTGAGAATTGTAGGGGGAGATGCGGATATGGTGGATACCATATCGGTCTGCAAGGATGTCTAGTGCTTGGACAAAAGCGGGACCATTGTCAGTAACAATTTCGGAGAGGGGACCCCACCGGCAAAGGAGGTCTTCAAAGATGAAGGAGGAGAGTGTGGTGGAGTTCTCAGAGCGCAACATGTGCCATTCTGGGTAAGCGGTCAGCACACACTGAGCCTGGACTATATACCGATAACTGCCAGAACGGGGCATCAACATCATGTTGATATGGACTTTGCGGAATAGTCCAGCGATGATCGGAACGGTCGGGGGGATGTGGAAATGTTGCATCTGGCGGACTTGGCATTCGTGACAAGTCCGAATGAACCACTTGACATCATCTACTAGCATCGGCCACCAGAATCGGAGTAGAAAACAAGTTCGGACTGTGAAGACACCTTTGTGCCCAAGGTCATTGTGAGCCTCTCTAATCAGTCTGTAGCGCCTTCCCTCTGGTGCTACTTGTTGGTGTTGGCCGTGTGGTTCGCGTCGCCATAGCGCGCCATGGAGGAGGAAGAACTCCGTCGCCGAATTGACGAAGGACTGGAATTCTGCATCGGTAAGGTCAGCAGGGCGCTCTCTGGTGTCAAGGAAGCCACGGATGGAACGCATCCGAGCCTCTTTAACCAGCACTTTGGGAGACCGAGGAATAACAGGAGAGTCCAGGGTAGAGACCGGCTCAGAGTGAGATGAAGAGAAGACTGTCGCGTAGGTAAGGGGAAAATGGGGGACAGTGTTCAGTAAAGAAAACAGGCAGTCCGAAGGGGGGAGAGAAGTGAGGTGATATAAGGAGATGTAGTCCGACAAGATACAGACCACTGAGTCAAACAGTATCATTCGGTCATTCAGCAAGGTGACACAAAATGAATATGAATCATCCAGCCAACCCTCGACGTCGTCGACCTTGGGAGGATCGAGCGGGGCTTGGGGATGCCGAGATAGACCGTCCGGTCCTGCATGCTTCTCCGCCAGGATATGGCAGAGCTCGAAGTGGAATAGAAGAATACCAGCAATCCTTCTATTGATGGTCACGTTTGGTTGGAGGTCGGGGTTATTGATCATACCATTAACATATTTGGCATCTAGTTCGACGACTAGGTTAGTGACTCCGAAAATGAAAACACGGACCGAGTGCAAGGCCCGAAATAGTCCGTATAGCTCGAGCTTTGCTTGAGAGTATCAGCTCTCGATGCTCGTGAGACTAATGGAACAGAATCGGTTCGGATAGCGTTTGCCATCCTCACCTTCTTGGGATAAAATGAAACTGACTGTGATGAGCGAAGTGTCCACTGCAAGGACTACTTCCCAACCGGACGCATAGTCCAGCCATCGGAATGCAGGTGATCGGATGATCTCGTCCTTCAGACAAGCTGTTATGCTTGACTCAGGTAGAGGCAAACATAGACTTGAAAAGACAACGACTGGAGGTTCTTGAAGGGCGTCTTCAAGAGCAAGGGGATGCTGGGGGCTTCCGCAGCAACTCCTAGCAACAATCGGTTGCTTAGGGAGTTCAAGGACGAAGGTTACAAGGGAGCGCACACTCAAGAGTAGTGCGAAGACTCAGAGAAATCTTGTGACAAGGGAGAATCAAGTAGATTAAAGTTAGGGAAAAGTACAGGGAGTATCGCCTACTTAAATAGGTGGAGACGCGGCGCACGGACCAAGCGGTGTTCTTAGTAGAAGGACTAAGGCGGATATAAAAGGGGGCTGGGCTGTGCGATAGAAGAGAAGAGGCTACGTAACGGGTTATGCATGAACAAGGAAAGACGTCCATAAGAGGTATAAGGGAACGGGATAACGGGACCATGCATAGCGTGTAGTAAAGAAGCTATGTTTAGGTTGAAGGCGTTCCAAAGGAACAGTGCGAAGTGGAGACAAAGGGGAAAGCGAGTCAAGAACGAGCGTTAAGTAAGAAAAGAAAAGAATCGTAACACGAGCCATAGCATCACACTGGGCATCTCCCCATTCGAAGGGGACACCCTTGCGGGTAAGGTTAATGAGGGGCTGAGAGATAGCGGCAAAGTCATGCATGAAAATGCGGACTACTCCACAGGTTCCTAAGAACCCTCGGACTTGCATTAGAGTCTCGCATTCCGGCCAGTCCCGATCTTCTGCACTTTAAGTTCATGGGGGATTTGGCCCTCGAATGTGCACTTGTGACCGACAATGGTAGCGTCAGGGGCGGCGAGGATGAATTTCTTTGCAGAGACCATTGCGCTGAAGTTTTGTAGCCGTTGGAGTATTCTGTGAACAACGGTCAGGTGTTTCCAGATGAAGGTACAGATGCCGGAGTTTTCGGGAATGGTTTGGTAAGTCCTGTCGGGGTTTTGGTGTCAGGTGGTCTCGGTCTTGATGGGAAGGTCATTGATGAAGGGCATTGTATGGTGGGGGATTTCTTCTTGTAGGATAAAAGCCATATCGGCCTGATAAATCTGAACTGCGTTAGTATGACCCATCGGAAGGGTCGTGCACCGATAGGGTCCGAGAGGACTGTTGAACGTGGTCATGTCTTGGGACTCGACATGCAGCAGACGCTGGTCGTAGCCCACGAACAGATCCATCATTCCGTACATGGTGTACCCGCCGAAGGATTCAGCGAGGTGTTCAACGAACGGGGGGACCGATGAGTCCCTAATAGTGACAGCGTTGAGGGGTTGGAGGTCATGAACAAGGCGGAGGGTCTTCCTGTCCTGCTTGAGGACGCAGAACCAGCAAGAGCGGTAAGCGGCGGTGGAGGGTTCATAAACACCGGAGGCGATTCGGTCATTGATGATTTGCATTACCTGATCCCAAGATGACAGCGGGATCGGTATATTGCGGAGTACCCATGGAGTGTGAGGCACCATTGGGATTTTGACGGGCGGGAAGTAGCGGTTGTCGAGTCGGCCTCTCTCGGCTGGTATCCACACAAAGGCAGTTTCATGGTTGAGGATGATCCATTGGACCAACTTCAGCTCTTTGGGCCAAAGCCAGTTTGCGGGGTCGAGGTCGAGTGCGTTGGAGCATGCCTGTGTGAATCGAACTCCGGGTACGAATTCCGGAGGGTGAGTAGGTAATGGTACAAGACCGGCGAGAGGATTGTCCGGTAGCTGATGCAGTACTCGGTATTCCTCCTCGAGAGGAGCCAAGACTGGTCGGACTTTCTTTGCAACTGGCTTGTAAGCCAAGGAATGGGTAATGGGGTCAAAGGTATAGGTAGAAGTAAGGGCGTCAAGGTGGGATGGTAGCAGAACAGTCTGAGTGGATGACGCGAACTGGTAAGAAGGCGACGAGTGTTACGATTCTTTCTTTTCTTTTACTTAGCGCTCGTCTCGGACTCGCTTCCTCTTATCTTGACTTCTTACCGTTCCTTCGGAACACCTTCCACCTAAACACAGCTTCCCTTTTACACGCTGTGCATGGTTCCATTATCCCGTTCCCTTTTACCATATATGGACGTCCTTTCTTGTTCATGCGTAACTTGTTACACAGCCTCCTCTCTTCTATCGCACAGCCCCGCTCTCTTTATATCCGCCTTAGTTCTTCTGCTAAGGACACCACTTGGTCTGTGCGCTGCATCTCCACCTATTTAAGTAGGCGATACATCTTGTACTTCCCCTTAACTTTAATCTACTTGATTCTCCCTTGTCTCTGGATCTCTCTGAGTCTTCGCACTACTCTTGAGTGTGCGCTCCCTTGAAACCTTCGTCCTTGAACTCCCTAAGCAACCGATCATTGCTAGGAGTTGCTGCGGAAGCCCCCAGCATCCTCTGCTCTTGAAGATGTCCTTCAAGAACCCTTGAAACCCTTGCCTTTCAAGTCTACGTTTGCCTCTACCCGAGTCAAGCATAACAACGAGGCATAGTCCGAGATCTCAGTCTTAATAGACTGAGCCGGGGGAACAGGGGACGAGAAGTTAAATGAGGATATAAGGGAAGCAAGCGCGTGTGAATCTCCCCAACCTTTTGGTGGCTCATTGAAACCTAAAAAACCCACCTCCACAATGGACTGGTGGTTTGTGCACGGTAGTTTCTGTTGGCATCTTGGGCATCCTTCAGTCCATGTGCGGGTCAGGATTTTGTATGCTTTGCCGGAGTTCAGGTCGTGGAGAGTGATGAGCTGACTGCCATTGGGGAAGTCGTCGGTCTTTGCGCTTAGTAGACATTGGAAGGGGCGTCTGAGTAGTAGGTCGAAGTTGGCGTGGGGTACCACATGTACCTGGAGATAGACCTCTCCGGCGCCAAAATCTAGTGCGAGGTTCTTGACAACTTCGATGGTTGATTCAGTGCTAGTGTTAGCATTCGACATGGTCATGACATGGTCCAATCAGACTGGTAGTCCAAGACCCTCCCATACCCGTTTGGGCATGGCGACAATCTCTGAACCGGAGTCCAGGACTGCATTAATCATCCTACCGGTGCCGACCACCTTTGCCTCAATGGAGCGCAAGGGGACGCTGTGATGCGCAACTACATATCAATCCATCATCGTTTCAGTGAACTCGGTCTCTGAACTCTCGGCCGACGGCATCAGGGTCGCGACCAGAGAGCTTGTTAACCTGTACAACGTTAGTGGTAACAGGGATGCGTTTGGTGGTAGCTAGCTCACGGAGATGTTTGCGAAACTCCGGTGCTACCGAGAGAAGGTCTTTGACAGGTATTGGGACTGTAGTCTCCAACACCTGGTCTAATATGCGACGGGGTGCGGTTTCGTCTTTGATAGGGCATACATATCTGAATTGCCCGCTTGGCGCAGGAGCGGATGCGTTAGTGGTTTCAAAGCGATTCAGAATGTTACTCTTTGGGAATGATGGTGGTAAGGGTCGAGGTATTGCAGAGGTCGATGCCGGTATCAATGTGTCTAACCTTGAGGATGATGGCGTGGGGGTTGTCTGAGATGCTCCGATGGCGGGCGAGACGATCTCCTCGGTGACCGAAGCTGGCTGAGGGTTTCATGGCGGCATGTGAACACCGTCAAATCGGGGTCGTTTACCTCGGTCTTTGTCGGCTTTGAAATGTGCCAATGCTTGAGCGATGTAGGGTTGGAAGTCGGGGTGTGTGAGGGCGGAGTCGGTGTCTTTGTCGGTCTGGTGGAATGGGGTCGTGAAGACCAATGGCTCTATATCTAGGACAGTGTCAGTATCGGGGTATGTCAGTGAAAACAGTCCGGTGGTAACAGCGGGTGGAACCGCTGCTGTGGCGAGTCGGTCAAGGCAGTCTTTGAGGCAACTAGTCCCAGGGACACGGGGATTCCGTCTACCATCTGGGAGGTGAATGTGGTTATCGGTGCCGCGAGTTGCCTGACCAGACCGGATGTATCCTTCTACATGAGGGCAACTACCCATAAAATGAGTAGGGTCGGCGCAGAAGGCACAGAGCTGTGGACTGGTTCAGCGCAAAGCCAATTGCTCCTGCTTGATAGCGGGGGCGGCAACAGGTGCCAGAGGTTGCGGACTAGCTGAGGGGTAGGCTGGCGAGGCCCATGCTGGGTAATAGGGTTGCGCCAGAGTGTAAGCAGCAGGAGAGGAGGAAGCAAACAGTTGGAGTGCGGCGCCCATTAGGAGAAACAGGGCCACTGCGGCAGTGTCCGCTATCGGATATGGGTTGGATGGGTGGTGCGCTGTGTTGGTAATGAGGAGTCGGTATTGGACTTGCGTTTCGAGGTCGGTGGGTAGTCCTTTGGGGAAATAGGCGTCATTAATCAGGAACTGTGTGATTTTCATAAACTTTCTTTTATATTCGCCGAAGTCGGCGAGAGTCCGTATAGGCTTAGCCCTATACTCTTGAATGAGGTACTGGAGGACAGCTTGACAATAGCGGTTAGCACCTTCGCATCCTGGATAAAGTGCTTTAATGGCGAGGGAGAAAGCAGCCCAGTCAGCAGGTACGACAATGGCTTCAGGAAGTAACTCCCAACCCTCCGACTCTTCGAGGTTGGTGTAGCAGATGGAAGTCCAAACTTTTTCGGCGTCTGTAAGGGTAGCGGCGGTCCCTAGGATATCAACATCCTCTAGGAACCTAGGTAATAATGATGGGGTTTTTCCATCAAATTTCGGGGCGCTAGCGCTGCCACAGAGAGGCATCTGTGCGGGAAGGGCCATTAGAGCAGGAGGTAGTGGTGTGGGAAATATGGCGGGTAGTTGCAGAAGGGCGACTAGAGACAGAGGACAAGCTTGTCGGCGAAGCGGAGTAGACGGCGATGAGCTGGGCTGTAGTCCGAAGAGGTCGGCGTCGGTCAGCAAAGCAGGTAGAGGTGTCGGACTGTAGTTGGGGCAAAGGGAATGATCGATGGTGGGTCGAAGGAGGTAGGATAAGGATGGGGACGATGACCGAGATGAGGGTTCGGAGGGTGACGATGGGGAAGACTCTGTTTGTGTCAGGGGGGTTAACAGTGAGGAAAATGGGGAAATAGACGGTGTTGTCCTTTCTAATTCTCCTCGAGGAGGCGTAGAATGGATATATGCTCCAGGAATCTGATTGCTATTGCTCCCTTGGTTCGTTAAAAACTTGGGTAAGTTCTCCTCAATTAAGGCAGGGTCATTGGAAGGAGCTGTGTTCGGACTAGGTGGGTCAGACCAATCAGAGTGGTTAAAAATGGGCGGTGAAGATAAAGATGGTTCTGCAAAAAAAGGATTGATTTCGAGGTCAGCTAAGGTAGGTAGGTCGGTGCGGAGATGTCGTGCATTGTGAGGGGGTACCAGTTCCAGTAACTTGGAGTCGTCGCCAAGCTGTAGGTGCCGGAATTCGTCAAGTAAAATTTCAAGTTCTTGGCGCTGAGGGGTGGGTTGTAGACGTCTTCTGGAATCCCTTTTTGAGTCCCTTGCGGTGGGCTCCAGTTTTAAAGATCCTTGCCCGGCTGTGATGGTTTCCTAAGGGTATAAAACCTTCCAACAGACTGTAGCAAGTATAGAAATAGTTAGTGGGTATGATTGGTTCATCCCAAAAGAGACTCAAAAGAAAAGGGAGAAGTCCAGGAGAAGTCCGATCGACGGTACTCAGCATTTAAGAACAAGTCCGAGCGGAATGCGAGCGGTAGTCCAAGCGTTAATCCGATAGTCCAAGTGGTTTCGGGCCTATGGAATGAAGGAGAGAGACGGTAAATACACAGTAGACAGTTTACTGCGTTCGGTGTTGAAGACGGTGATGGTGACGGTAATTGTGAGCCAAAAGGGAGCTGGTATTTTTGATACTGTACATGGATATTATAGTCTGAGCATTCTCGGACTCTAACTACAACCAGAAACTACTAGCCATGACATGAAACCCAAAGGGGTAATGAAAATACACTATTGGAAATGAACAGACAGGCGCCACCATCTGTCTAGACAGAATGGAGCATTTTTATATAGCAGCCATCACATGTGATTGGTCCGGAATTAAAAGACCTAAAGAGGAACAATGATGAGATCGCCGAAGTCCGTGGAAGGCACATGGCAAGGAAGGACAACGGGACCGAGAAGTAGTGGAATGGACGATGATGAGATAAGGACAAACAGATAGTTCTGATATAGAAGACCGAGACGACCGATGCTCCAGAGTACCAGAGTACCTTCGGACTAAGACGGCTGGGCTTGGACTTGTCAAGGATGCGTTGGAGAGGATATTAGAGTGAAAGGGGATTCTGGAAATGTGGGGGAAATGCAGGATACGCCTACAGAGACATACCAGTCTCTACAATGCGGCCCCAGCAAGGCATTTCCTGACCTCGGGCCGACGCCTAATGGCCTCCCGATCTCTCCACCCATCGCCTCTTTCAGCCCAACCCATTGTGTGCCCACAACACCCTTGGCGCAATCTCTGAATCACGCTGATGACAGGCTTCTCAGCATCGAAATTCATGCAGGTTCAAAGCCACCGACCCCGGGACTCAGGTATTCACCAACCCGACGGAATTGTCACTTAGCGTGATCGATGCATACAAATGACTACTTTCATAGATGTATCTATTACGCCACCGCCCGGTCAGCTCTACGCCCAGTCTGAAATGATGGGGCAGACACGCCGATGCAACATTTCAAAGGTGTAATCAACCACTGCGTCTGACGTTATGCATTCAATTGGTACGTCGTTCTGAGGGCCGCCTTATTATACACACTCCAGAAAAGCCTGATGGGTTATTACATACAGTTTTCACATACATTTTACTTGCACCATTCGGAAGTTGAAACCTGGAATTATATATACGGGATGCTCATCCAGGTATGCACCTCAGCCCTCACTCACTCCTCGCTGCTTTCTCATGATGTCTGACCGAGATGCAACTGATTCAGACCATAGCCTCGACCACGACTCTGACAGCGACCTCATTCTTCCTATTCCCGAAGACGGCACAACAGCTGCTGAGTACCGACAGGTAACATTTGTTCTTGTCGTCACACACGAAATGTAACCACAAATATTTCTCCTCAGTGTGTGAAGGAGCTCCAGCTTCTCGTGTGCAAGTATCATGACCAGATCCAGACCCTGAAGGACAAGAATGCCGAACTCTCTGTCAACCAATGCAAACGAGCGTGGAAGAATGTCCCCAAGGAGTTGACTGTTAACGATGATCACATCTCCCTCCTCGGGAGGAAATATGGGGTGATGGTGGAACTTATGGTTCCACCACAAACGTTCTTCCAGAAACCCTGTCCTTCTCCTGCTCCGCAATTTGATGACAAGAACCGATATCGAACTAAGGCAACTGCAGAGGCATCATTAATCACAAAGCTTCACTCTTTCATTGCCGATCAGGACCTGATTCAAATGATGAAGAGTGCGCACTTTCATGCCACGGTAAGCATTAAATTGCTATCATTCAAACTAGCTAACGGAACTCTCAGTTCGAGAAGGCTGCTTATGCTACTCGCAGCTCAATCCTCAACACCCTCCATGATGTGATCGGCAATATATTGAATCTCTGATCCGAATACTTTCAATCGCCTAGCTACACTAGGGAGTCAGTACGAGAGATCCGCGCATTACTAGGTGTTCAAGAGGACAAACTGCATGAATATGTGTTCCTGTTCCCTGCCCTCTATGCCAACTTGGAGGTCAAGGGACGGAATCTTTTCAGGAATTGGCAGATTCTTGCGAAGGTAAATCATCCATCATGCAAAATGGTGAGCTAATTCACATTTACACTATGTTTTCCTAGATATTGAAAGTTGCCCTATTTGGGCAGAAGTCCTTCGGAGCACGTGTACAGCATGGTGGACCAAAGACCAATGGTCAGCTATGGGGAGTGACCGTTCTTACTCCCGGCGCCATTGCATGGGCAATCATCATTGTGAGTACTTTTCTTCTCATTGTTATGCACACACTAAATATGTTGTATTGTTAGCTTCTGTTCCTCCTCTCTTCCGATACTTCATTTCCAAAGGACAGTATGGGCTCGATATCGAAGATTCCATATAAGGATTGGTTTTCACATTATAAGGATATTCTTATCCAGCGGTGGACATCTCAATGAATCGAACATGTAGTGAAGCTGATGAATCACTATGTGTTTGGTGCACCTGACTCTCAAGCCTCATCTGATGGAGCAGGCAATCTTGAGGCCGCAATTGACAGTGCCTTAGCACAGCTAGACCTCAGAGACGATGATGACCCAGATACAGATAACTCCCAACTACTGGTGGTGGCTGCTGATTCAATGGCAGGTTTAAGTCTTGCAGATGAGCCCACGAACAACAGACTGGCTGACCCAGAACCAGCAGTTGTCCACACCCCTGCTGCTGCTACCATCAACCTGGAACCGGTGGTAAATGATTCTCTCTCCACTTTAACGGTAGATTCAGAGACAGGAAGTACTAGTAGGGCGAAAAAGGGATGTTCGAAGAAAGGTAAAACGCACAATTCTGATGGGATGGTAGTAGCAAGGAGGTCTGCTCGCATGCAAGGAGACAAGTAGCACTCTATGTCGTCGTTATCATCATTACACTGTGTATCTGATTATCTATGTGTCTGTTCTATGATGCTATGTTGTGTTACAACAAATTGTTGCAATGACAAGAAATCATGTCATATAGATCCGAGGTTCAGCTAAGAAAAAGGACTAATAGCCTAGTGGTTTTGTGTCTGAGTATGGGGTTGATTATATAATACACTGTAGCAAAAGTTGTTGGTTTGAATCCCGGATGGGGCACTTGTAATTATCTAGCTATGTATATATAGGACTACTAGCATTCATACTCAAGTATCAACTACAAGTAACTAGTAACAAACAGTAATAATAACTAATAACTAATAATAACTAATAATAATAATAGATAAGTAGTAAGAATAATATAACCACGATGGGATGAACCCACATAGCATCTGATTGATATCCCGAGACGTGAGATTCTCTTACCATCCAATTACAAATGATTAGATTATCACTCCAGACTTACAACCCCTTGTGATAAAAGAGTCCCTGTTGCAATGACAATTGCCGTGATTATTGTAATCCCTATTACAGCACTTATTACAATGTGTATTCTTATCATGACTCTTTTGTGATAATCTCTCGAAATGCTCGGGTGCTATTATCATCTTGTAATCAGCTTAAAATGGAAAAATAAAATCTCCGACATAAGCCTTGCAATAAAAAGTGGCATGATTGTGCCAAAGGCACAACAGACGGGTGAAAAGTGCTAGTTAGTAATGCTTGGTCAATGATCCCCAGTGAAAACTGGGTGTGGCCCGGTAGGGCCACATATGACCCCATATAAGTAGATACTGCTCATTCGTTAGAAACATGGAAAATATATCTGCTCATATCTCCCGCACAAAATGCGACTTATTTGAGATTCGACATCTCGTGGGGCCGTGCTTGGTATGACTCTACATAACTACATCCGTAGATCTCATATCTAGTGATAATGCACTATATAGCTTTGCCTCGAGAGACACCAGAAAGTGATATAATGCTGTCTGACCACCTCTCATGCCATATGAGATGGATTGCATGTCCTGTATCTCACCCGATCCACTCATATCCCGCCATACAATAATATCGCCATTGAAAGTACTATTATTCGGGATTATTCATATTCGTATGATGATATCATATCGCGGGTTGGGTACTACATGATGCTATAAAAAGGCTAGGTATTGCACGAGAATGTGAAGGGAAAAGAAGTGGCAAAGAAGCAGGGGACTGAGAACTAGAATGATGCGAGAAAATGAGTGAGGTGCAGGGTGTGCATGGAAGAGGCCAAATAAAAAGGCTAGGTATCGCGCGAGAATGTGAAGCGGCAAAGACTCGGAAGCGGCAAAGAAGAGGCAAAGAAGCACCGGACCGAGAACTAGAATGATGCGAGAATATGAGCGAGGTGCGTAAACTGGAATGATGCGAGTGACGGGCACTGCCTAGTATAATTTGCCATTCGAGACTTCTTTCCCGGTGGTCCAAGTGTTTGAAGAAACCTAATAAGTAGTCTTTAGCAATCGGAACATCCTAGTAACACTAAGTACATACCAGATCTTTAGCTTCCTTTTTGTATGCCTAGAATGCAGCGAGTGAGTAGCGATACGAAGGATTCAAGATACTTATCATGTCGAACCTCTTTCTGTTGCAAACTCAAAGCGTCATAGTATACTTTGAACTCGAGGGTACTTCCGCTCATCGTGTCTTTGAATGCCTTCAGCCACCGGTGCGCACATAAATTTCTGGTCCCAGATCAGTAAGTATCCTGACTTATGGAAGTACCTTGTGCCTACCTCCCATTTCGTGCAGGACCAGGGTGCATTTTAGGTCCTTTCTTGGATATATTGGATGACGAGGCAACAGAGTGTGTACTAGTAGAACTGGGTTTGGGGAGATCTTGGTGCATCACAGGTAGAGAGCTTGCATTGGATTCTGGGCGGGTTGTAGCCAGGAGGGTGTGGAGGGCGAGGTTGTTGGAATTGACCTCATTGCTTGTAGGCATATTGATGTCGAGTTGGGCGGCAACCTGTGCCAATGAATTTCTAGGTGATATTAGGTGTCAAAGCAACCGAACTGTGTGACTGCACTTACAGAGAATTGACGAATACTGTGGGTTGATGTGGTTGAAAGGACGCATCCACCAGAGATGGGGAGGTAGGGCCAGGCTCGGAAGGAGGTGGAGTCACGGGTGTGGGCTCGGGATTCTGTGCAGCACCTTCATCAGATGATGGAAAGGCTTTGTCTGAGGCAGGTGGCGAGGTAGAAGTTCCAGATGTTTGCGACTTGGATCCAGAGGTGGAAGACAGTGAGTGAGCCGAGTATGAAGTTGTTGAGCTTGCTGATCCGTCGCTACCAGACATCATGTCATTCTCAGAAATGATGTCGTTCTCGGTGAGGACTGAAAACATCGTCAACAGTCCTGTATAACTGATCAAGTGCGGTGCCTTTACTTACCTCGCTGTTTCTTCACAGAGGCACTGTTCTCCTCCGACTCATCTTCTTCGTTCTTGCATTTCCCCCTTCTCCGTTTCCAGTCCTCCTTGGATATTAAAGCTCCTGTTTTGTCTAGATGTTCCCCTTTCCATGCTGGATAATTCATCCGTGCAAGTTTATCCAGCTTCCACCCACCCTGCGCACACTTGAAAAGTGGATAAGCCTCCTCAATGAATGAGTGAAAAAACTTCCTTCCGGTTGTGTCCAACTCGCCCCACACCTATGGGGCACGATGACTCCGAGCAAGCTCCATCCACACACTTCACATACAAGCACGTATCACCTTGGCTTTTTCTCTAGAAACTGGTTTACCATTCTCCTCTTCGAGGTAGGCTACTTCTCTTTGGACAATTTGAGCCTCCGCAGTATCTAGCCAGGTGTCGTTGTCTCTATTTGTCCAGAATTTGATGTTTGGATGTGTGTCTGAGGTTGGGCGAGTACCGGATAATGTGGGGTCAATGACGCCTCCTTTGTGATTGAGTACCTCTCTGGAAAAAAATATACCTTTAGCATGCGACAAGGAAAGAAATAAACCTGCCTGAGTGTGTCGCATTCAATGACAACCCTTGTGTTCTCAAGCTCTAGGATTCTGACTCGTTCCCGCAATGAATGGAGCTCGCGCATACAATCCACTGGCATCATGAAGGGTGCACTGTACCCTGGCTACGACCCAAATTAAGTTCTAATGGGGACTCCGTCAACTAAACTTACCATTCCACTGGCAAATTGCTCAATGAAAGATAGTGGCGGTAAGTTGGCAGGCCCTGGGAAATTCGAAGGGCCTGTCATTGGCGTGTTGGTGCTAGCAGCGTGGTTCCATGGCTGTGACAGTGGAGGTGCTGAGGGATCCAAAAATGAGTCCAAAGATGAGGGGATATCCAAAGATGTTGATGAGGGAGTGGGAGAAGGAGAGAAAATTAGGGATCACATGGTGGTGTTGATGGTGGGAAAGAGAGGGGCTTGGGGACAGACAGACTGTTGAGTATCAGCTGATTGATCTAATCTGTATTTGATATTATCAAAGTTGCCACTTTACTTACTACCATGATCATTATGCCATCCGACTTGGGTAGAGGAAACTTTATTCAGATTGCTGTCCCATTGAAACACCCAGAAGACACATATTGCTTTATTCATGACCCAGAATTTCCTGGACCTTTGGTGAGTGTTTCTTCATATTCTCATTTCCCAAGTCGACTTGTTAATCACTACAGACCATTGAAATTGTATCTGCTCGAATCCGTGCAGACC
>JBBPQL010000969.1:0-14314 GCA_038092515.1 Boletus subparvulus | reverse complement strand
TGGATTGGCCTGCTTAATCTCCAGACCTTAACCCCATTGAACACACTTGGGGTCATCTCAAAAAATGTCTTTCAGGAAATGAAAGGGCTCCCACAGGGGTTCATCAATTATGTATGGGATAGAGTGGTGGTAGAGTGGGGGAAGATTTCTGTGGAGGAGTGTCAGAAATGGATAGAAAGCATGCCTAGAAGGATTCAAGCAGTTATTAAGGCCAAGGGAGGTCATACCAAGTACTAATATCCTTTCTTGTACAAAGTCAAACAACTGTCCCAATGAGTTGTCATTTTGCTATGGCTACTATTTCATCAAATCCTAACCGAATCCCTTGATCCTTGCACCTATAGAAAGCCAGGAGTAAGCACTTCATCTCATACACTCATATGTTAGGGTCCAGGTTAGATGCGGTTAGGGGTTATTGACCTTAGTGAAAAACATGCAAACATTGGGACAGTTGTTTGAGCCGCTGTAAATAGATAGTTAAAGAATTAACTTTCTTTTTTGAATATGGTCAAATCATGGAGTGAGGTCCCAACTTGTCCAGATATCAGAGATGAAAGTCATGAATGAGTTCAGAAGTGTGTCCAAGCTCTGTGGCTAGGAGTCAAGATGTCTCATCATCTGTACCTTCATATCCGGACCAGCACACAAGATAAAGACGTTTGCAATTCCTTCATCGCCGATCTACCTTTGAGTCAAGGATCTCGGAGATCGTACTCTGGTTCTCCATCTACTTCGACTGGAGGTGGAGGAGACTGCACCCTGTTTGGAATGACATTGGGTACAGTGGGTTCAACTGTGAAACATGGAAGACCAGGTGAATGGACTTCATGAGTCAGGGAGTCAGAGAGTGAAGGAGCAAGAACCTGCTTGAGCAATTTCCATAAATGGCCCTAAATTCTTCTCAGAGAATTTCTTAGAGGGCCAAGTAGACCAGAAATACTTGGCTTTGATGAAGGGCTGATCACCGACTTTGAAGTCCAGTGCTGGCGATTGTCTAGCATCAGCGGGCCCTTGGTAATGCTCTTGGGCATGAGCCATCTCTTCATGGAGAAACTGATGAAGAGAGTCAAGGTCAATAGAGTATTCTCTTGCTTGAGCGGAGGAGAGGTCGCATTCCAGATAAGCTGTGATGTTTGGATGGTAATCTTTATTAGCAAAGAATGGTGACACTCTGGTGGTAGCACTTGGAGCGTTATTGTAAGAGAACTCAGTGAGGGGTAGGAGTTCTGACCAATTGTCTTGCTGATAGTTACTGTAGATCCGGAGGTACTGCTCAAGGGTTTGATTCATCCGCTCGGTCTGGCCATCACCTTCCAGATGATAGCTGGAGGTGAAATGAAGTCAGATATCAAGGGCTTTACTGAGGGAGTGGAAAAAGTGAGAGATGAACTCTGTGCCTCTATCAGAGATGATGTGAGAGGGAACTCCATGCTTAAAGAAGACATGGAGAAGGAAGAGTGTTGTGAGCTCCGGAGATGTGATCGTGTTGTGGGAGTGTCTAATGAGTTCCAAGGTCCAGTTCTGTCCGAAGTGCCTGGAGAGGGGATGATCATGCTTATACTGGAGGACTCAGAGATGGAGGTTGTCTGAGTCAGGTATATAGACACAACCATCAAGATGGAGGAAACCGTCAGAATTAATGGACCAACGAGAGTCAGAGGCTTCAGAGGTGGACAGATGGATGGCGGCCAAAGGATTGGAGGTAATGAAGACAGGATGTCATTATGGAGGTTCTCTATGTCAAACAAGATCCTAGCCTGGAGCACTGGAGCTGTGAGGTAAGTGGCAAAGAGGGATGCAGTGAGCTGTTCTTGCATAAAGACCAGCCAGAAATTATGAGGGTTGACGTGAGCATAGTCCTTATCCCCCTCTTTGGGATAGACATCCCAGTGTCTAGTGAGGGCATCAGGTTTCACGCCGGGCTTCCCAGGATGGAAGTGAACGACCATATTAAACTGGGAAAGGAACTCCAACCAGCGGGCTTGCCGTTGAGTCAGGAGCTTGGTAGTAGCAAAGTACTCCAGGTTTTTGTGGTTGGTGACCACATCAACCGGAGAACTGGAGCCTTCAAGATAGTGTCACTGTAGAGACCAGTATGTCTCTGTGCTTATATTCCACCCCTTTTACCTTTTACCCGACTGCCTTACCATCATCCATTTGCTCTGAACTCTTTTTAGTTGCTAAGACCGGTCTCAGTTTATACCAGACCATGCTGAGCACATCTGGACTACTTGGTTTACATTGTTAGTACATTACTGCTTCACTTTCTATCGGTACCATTAGTGTCTGATCAGTCTTTCTGGTGCCAAAAGTGTCCAGTTAGACATGACAGTCTCAGACCCAGTACCTGACCCCTTTTACTCATTTTCTTTGGACTTGACAGCTATCTTGAGTTTGACAGTCTTGGGTATACCCAGACTATATGTATGTAAAGCCTTGTACTTAGGAATTGAAACATACTTTTGGTTGGATTCTTGAACTGTTCAAACCACTCGTCCCTTGCACATCCACCATCTACTGCACCATTCACCGTCACCGTCACCGCATCCCATTCTTGCTCCCTTCATCTTGTGCACCTCAGACTTCTGGTCTCGCGCTCCAGTTGCCCCTGGACTATTCTCTGCACTTTATCCTTCAGCCTTGGACTTCCTTTCGACTCGTCCCTTACCTTGAGTCCCTTTAGGGGCAAAGTAACTTGCCTCCCATCTTCCCTTTGATGGCCCAGGGCAAGTGTATCTTACACCCTTAGTCCTCCCAGCCATTCTGTCATCTTTACAACTGGAGCCCACTGCAAGGGACTCATCCAAGGGTTCCAGGAGAAGTCTTCAGCCGACCGCACAAACACCAAGAATTAGAAAATCTTCTTCAGCAATTCTAAACCTTACAGATCAGCCCCAACGACTCACCTCTCTTTTGGCCAGTCGCTTCTATTGACGCCTGTCACAACCGGTCCAATCTTCCTGAGGTATCCAGGTTGGACCTTAATCCATTGCCAGACGACAACTTTAACCTGTCAGCTGTCAATCAACCCGATTGGCTTAGCGCACCGCCCTTCCAGAGTCTTTCCCCTGAATTAGCTGACATTCCAACAGCAGCATCTAAAGAGATGTCAGAGACTGAAACTACCAGTGACACCCCCTTTCAAGAAAATTTAGCTGATGAAACGAATCTAAGCGACTTCATGCCCAGAGCATATATCCACTCAACTTCACGACGACGGATTGGGAAGTCGCACCTCACCTCCCATTTTTCTTCTCCTCTCTCTCCTCTCACTCCAAGTCCAGAGTCTTTATTGTCTTTGTCCTCACCATCACTCTCATCATCTGATTCTACTTCCCCATCGCTCTCCTACCTTCTTGACCCCTCTGGTCTCAGGCTATTGTTTCGGACTAACCCGGGTTCACAAGAAAACCCTTTGGCCCTAGCTCAACCTCCGCTGTCTGCTGCCCTCCAGCTTGGACTAACGTCCACACCATCGAATATTATCCCTCCTCCTCCTGTACAACCTACTAACACTCAAAATCTTCCTGTCCAAAATTGTCCTATGACTAACCCAGCCCCTCAGATGCTGCTCCATGGTACCCAGAATGCTCTGAAGTTTGATGGAAAGACCCCAGCCTTATTGCTGCACTTTCTCAAGGATGTCGACATACTCAGCACAGCAGCCGGGATCACGGACTTAGAGAAAATCTGTGCCGCTATCAGGTATGCTGACCTTGAAGAGGTGGACAGTTGGGAGCTTCTAGATAAGGTTACCGCTAATCCACCGGACTGGGCGAACTTCGCTCAGGCAGTCAATAAGTTATACCCTGGTTGCGAAGGCACCAACCAGTACTGTTGGGCCAATATCCAATATTTGGTCCAGGAGTTTTGGGCCAAACTGATGTGCACCTTAGAAGACCTCGGTGAATATCAGCGCAAGGTTTTGAAGATCACCCAGATCCTCATCAACGGCCGTAAACTCTCCAACTTAGACCAAGACACATTGTTCCTATCCAGTCTGCCAGCCAATCTTGAGACTCAAGTCTGCCAACGCCTGCTCATCACCAAATCCACTCATCATCCTTCTGACCCATATCCAATTGCTGACATCATTGAGGCTACTCAATTCCTCCTTACTGGTTCTGCCCTCTGTCCTCTTATAACTGCACCAGCTGCCAGCATGCCTTCCGCCCAGCCATACTATGTACCTGGCATGGGCAGCACCGGTTCCTACCCTGGTTGTTCCACCAACCGCTGCTTCGGTCATCAAGCAAGAGCAGATTAACCTCCAATGTGCTGCTCGTTGGGACTGCACATTCTGTGCTGATCCCTGCCATTTTATGGGGAGTGCCCCCTTGTAGAAGGTTATGTATATCCAGGCTGGGAAGGCCAGCCGAGGTACTGACAGTTGTCTGTACCTTCCGGACAGCCGGCACATTCCGCACATTCAGGGCACTTGTTGCCTCTGCGAATGCTTAGACTGGCTACCTGCCTTGGCACCAGCGCCCTCTTCCTCTGTTGTCACTTCTGGCATATTTCAGTTACCAACTCAACTACTGACACAATTTTAGACATCAAACCTTCAGTCTTCATGGCTCCTGTTGATCAGGACTCAGATGAAGAGTCAGACCCTGCTTTTGCTGATCCTGATTTTCAGGCATACATTGCCAATGCTTGGGCCGCTTTCCAGGCCGATAGGAAGGAGAAAGGGAAGTGAGTCCGATTCGACAGCATTGAGATGCCAGCTCGAAAGACCAGTCATCCAGGCCCTCAGGTTGCATTGGTGGCCGAGGAAGTCGTCTCACCAGCGATCAAGGCCATGCAGTCTAAGTTGGCAACTCCTCCAAAAGTCCCTGCTCCAGTAGCAAACAGATCCCCCTCTTCAACATTACCATCTACCTCTAATCTGTTCTGAACTGATTCCACTAACACCTCCTCCTCCTTCAACCCCCAAGGACAATTTAGATATTCATTCCCTCTCAAAGATGAGACCACTCTAAAGCGCCTCTTAGATCGAGTTCTCACAACCACCGTACCGGTTCCGGTTCGAGAGCTCATTGCAGTGGCTCCCGAAGTTTGCAAGCAACTCAAGGACTTACATATCTATGGCAAGCATATCCCTGTCTCCACTAACACTGTACAGGTCAATGAGCTTGCCGGACATGACCCCAGCAAGGTAGACCGAGCCTTCGGTGTATGTGTGCACCAAAGTGACAATGGACTAATCGTGGCGCACCACTCAGTCCCGCTTCAGTCTCTTGAAGCCAAGATTGTCAGAACTGGTTGGTCTATCCTCAGAGTCCTTGACTCAGGCTCTGAGATAGTCGCCATGCCCAAGTGGGTGTGGGAAGACCTCGGTCTACTGGTTCAGTCTGACCATGTAATGACAATGTCTAATGCCAACACCAGTACCAAGTCTACCCTCAGCATTGTTGAAAATCTCCACCTGGACTTCGGTGCTGGCGAGATTTGCTTACAGGTGCAGGTAGTTCCAAGAGCTAATTTTGACTTATTGCTTGGATGATCCTTCCATTGTTTACTCAGCACTTCTACTGAAGACTTTCTGGACAGCTCTCAGATGATCACACTTTGTGACCCCAACTTGGGAAAGGCATACAAGTTACCCACTCGAGCTTGGACTGAAGGATGTCCATGTTGCTGGTGTGGACTATTCTGTTCTAGCCACCAGTCTGTCATTGAAATGGCTTTTTAGACATTGATGATCCACCGAAGGTCAGGGAGAGCCCCATTTGAACTATTCTCCCACCTTGTCTGCTTCCTTTTTTGTTTTGGCATCATTAGACTGGGGGCCACTCTTGGCCCCGAACCTATCTTGCTATGCACCGTCCTTGGCATATCCTTTTCTCTCTTCTACTCAATCAGTTCTTTCTTCATCTCATGTTTCAGCCCTTCTCGATATCTATTCCTTTGATTTTACTTCTCACTCACTCGCTTACAAGCCTGTAGCCAAAAAGGTCTGGCTGGTACTGGCTCCTCTCAAGGAGGAGTACCATGTGCTCCGCCGGTTACCTGACGATCCTCTGGCTGGTCTTATACCCTTACTGGCTAATCCTCCAGACTTCGTTCCCAGACAAAGATTCACATAGGAATGCACCAATGCACTTGACCTCGACCTGGCCCAATGGCTGTGGCCTGAAGAGGTCAAGCTAGTCTGGTGGATGGTTCTCAATCATGAGACCACTTTCGCATGGACTGCTACTGAGCGCAGCTGATTAGACAATCAGTACTTTCCACCGGTCAAGATACCTACCGTCCCCCATACACCATGGATACTCTGAAATATTCCTATCCCACCTTTGTCCTGGGATCAAGCCATACAGATTATCAAAGACCGTATCACCTCTGGTGTGTATGGACCATCCTCCGCAACTTACTGGTCATGCTGGTTCTACATGCTCAAACAGGACAGTAAGATGCTTTGGCTCGTGCACAACCTTCAGCCCCTCAATGCTGTCACCATCCGGGATTCTTCAGTTCCTCCCTTCATAGAGCACCTAGCTGAGTCATTCGGCGGGTACACAGTCTATGGCATGATGGACTTATTCGCTGGATATGACCAACGTCCATTACATGTGGACTCCCGAGATATGACTATGCTTAATAGTCCACTCGGACCACATCAGCTTACAACTCTACCGATGGGACATACTAACGCTGTCCAGATTTACCAGGCCAACATGGCATTCATTTTCCAGGATGAGATACCCCACCACACCATGCCATTCATCAATGACTTGCTGGTGAAGTCCGAGATGTCCTGGTACCAAAGACCAGACAGCTCATATGAGATGATACCAGAGAACCTGGGCATCAGGTTATTTATCTGGAAACATCTCACCGTTGTCCACAGAATCCTCCAACGCCTCCAAAATGTTAATACAACAGTTTTGGCTAAGAAATTCATCCTTGCCGCTCTGGATGCCACCATTGTTGGTCACAAGTGCACCTCCAAAGTCGGGTTCTGCATGAGGCTAAAATCCAGAAGATCAGGGATTGGCCGGAATGCAAGAATCTGATGCAAGTTCGTGGGTTCTTAGGGACCTGCAGTGTGCTTCGGATTTTTATTCGAAATTTCACTGCTATCGCTAGACTGCTAGTCGGACTGACGTGAAAGGGTATCCCCTTTGAGTGGGGTGAGGCCCAGCGCGCTGCAATGATTCGTCTGAAGGATGAAATCATTCAGTCTCTGGCACTCTGGTGCTTGGACTATGAGTCTGGCCGAGAGATTGTACTTGCTATAGACACCTCGGTCATCGCAGTCAGCTTCATTCTGTCACAGGAAGGGGAGGATGGCAAGTGCTACCCGAACCGCTTTGGCTCTATCAGCCTCACAAGTGTAGAAAGCTGGTATTTCCAGGTTAAGCTCGAGCTGTTCAGACTATTTTGCTCTCTCCGAGCAGTCCAGGTATTCATCTTTGGAGTCACTAACCTTGTTGTAGAAATGGACACCAAATACATCAAAGTATGGAAGCCAGGACAACCGTGCTCCTCTCGGACAAAAGAATTTAAGCTCAACAACTCTCGGCATGTTCGGCATACAAATCAAGCAATCACATTGCTTGGTGTCAGAAACACCCCCCGAATACCACATTCGCTGAACGTTGTGATAGCACTGATGATGGAGAGTTGGAGGGTGTCATAGACGACCCAAACGACCTTGTAGAGGATCCCAGAGGGCACATAGACCACCCATTAGCCCAAACGAACTATCCGACGACACCAGAGACCAACGAGATGACGAGTCAAGTCGACAAGACAAGACCATCCAGACTCCAGAGACCCTGTGGGCACGACGGACGACAATGCACATCATCCCATCGAGCACACAGAGCTGCCAGACCAGCCTGAGGTGAGGGTGTGAGGTGGCAAGGAGAGGGTCGAGGTGAAGGTGTTGCAGGTGCCTAGATGGTAGAGGTCACACGGATGCGACGGCCGAGTCGCATAGCAGCGCGGTCACGATGAACTGGTCGGATGGTGATACGGCAGATGTCCAAGGCCAAGTAGACTCAGTAGAGGTCCTGAGAGGTGCTGGAGGTGATGGACTAGCAGCAACGACAGCACAACAAACTTGAATGACCTCAGCGGCGAGTCACATTGACTCGCACTGAAGATGTTAGCTACGATGAATCACGTCAGCATCCAGAACGACTTGATAACGATAATGCACCAGAAGACTGACCCGAGCCCCCCCGAACTGCCTGAGAAGGCTACACAACGACGGAATGAGTCCCTGGGCAACAAGTGCTGAGCTCGAGGGAAAGAGGAGAATGGATGCGAGTTGCGATGTCAAACCTATTGAAGACAAAGCGGACGCGACGAGGATGCTAGGAGCCGCCCGAAGACAGCGCAGAACACATCAAAATGCGAACACAAATGCTTGAAGCAGAGGAGGGATGAAGACTCACCAGGGAGAGTTGAACTCGAGCCAGACGAGCATTCCAATGCATTAGATGAGTTAACAAGGATGTCATTTAAATGTAGCTACACTGACTGGAACCTGTTGTGCTGATTAGTGGTGTTCAGGGGGCATCGCTGACACTGAGCAATATGATTGCCTGATTTGTATGCTGAACACGCCGTAGAGTTGTTGAGCCTAAATTCTTTGTCCGAAGGGAGCATGGTTGTCCTGGCTTCCATATCAAAGGCATGATCAACAACCCTGATCTGCAACCGAACATGACCATCAATTGGTGGATTGCCAGTATACTATTATTTCATTTTGAACTTCGTCACATTTCCACAGACCAACACACCAGTCCCGACAGACTATCGCATCAGCCACCCTCAGATGACAATCCTCCAGATATGGATGATTTCGAGGATTGGTTGGACAATTCTTACTCCTTTTGTGTTCCTTACTCAATGATTGGTGATTGCCTTCTTCTACCATGCCATGCTCCATACATTTGGGGTTTTGTTTCTCTTGCCTACTGCCCTCCATCCCCTTGGTATCGGGTCACTTCCTTCTTTTACCCATTCCTCCACCATTCTTTGTTCAGTCATATTCTTTTGTCCTTCACTCTTCTGCTTCCAAGCCTGTTGCCAAGCCAGACTCTCCCACTATACCTCAGTCTACCAAGGCCATCGCTAGAGAAGCCCAGATTTGCTTGATCCGAGGCTTTCTCAAGACTCGTACTCGCTGGCTGACCTTTCTGACAGAGTTTCACTCGTTCGTTAACTCAGCGACAAAATTCTTTCTCCTCCACGGCTCCCTATGGTGCCGAGAACCACACGGTCGCCACCAGTTGGTAGTGCCCGAACACCGGCATTTCAGACTAATCAAGGAGGCTCACGATGACCTTGGGCACAAAGGTGTCTTTACAGTCCGGACCTGGCTTCTGCTTCGCTTCTGGTGGCCGATGCTGGTCAAAGATGTCAAGTGGTTCGTCCAAACCTGTCACAAGTGCCAAATTTGCCAGACTCGTCAATTACATATTCCTCCTACCATGCTGTTCATTGGTGGCTTGTTTTGCAAGGTCCACCTAGACATGATGGTGATGCCTCAGTCTGCTGGTTATCAGTATATGTATTGTTCAAGCTCACTGTGTGTTGACTGCTTACCCCAAGTGGCGGATGTTGCATTCCAAGAATGCCTCCACCCTCGCTTCCTTTATTTTTGAAGATATTCTCTATTGTTGGGGTGCTTTGGCCAAGATTGTCACTGACAATGGCCCAGCCTTTGTTCAGGCTCTCAATGTCCTCACCAACTGATACAATATTCAGCATATACGTATCTCCCCCCTATAACTCCCAGGCTAATGGTGTGGTCGAGCAGCGTCACCTTGATATCTGGGAGGCCATCATCAAAAGCACCCCAGGAGGGGGAGTTCTGCTGGCATACCACCGCTCACTCAGTCTTTTGGGCCAAGTGCGTGACCATGCTTCAGTCTACCGGTTTGTCCCCATACTTTATGGTTCACGGCATCGAGCCATTATTTCCTTTTGATCTCACTGAAGCAACATTTCTCGTTCCTCCTGCAGATACTGAACCCCTCTCCTCATCTGGACTGATCACTTGGAGAGCCCGCCAGCTCCAAAAGCATCAGGAGGACCTGGAGTCAATTCGTGAGCATGTCCTAAAGGCTTGGTTCGAGTCTGTCAAGCACTTCAAGGCTGCTTTCAAGAACCAGATCAAGGACTTTGACTTTTGGGCAGGCAGTCTGGTCTTAGTTTGAAATACCCAAATCGAGAAGGAGCTCAACCGAACAATGAAGCCTCGGTACTTAGGTCCTATGGTGGTCCTTCGCCGGACTACCAGTGGGTCATATCTACTGGCAGAGTTGGACAGAGCGGTATCCAGATTGCGCTATGCCACCTTTTGGCTTATCCCCTACTATCCTTGCCTTTCATCTGTTATTCATATCACTGAACTCACAGATATGGATGATGAAAACCTGGATAAGCTGGCAGGAGAAGACGTGGAAGAGCCTGATGAAGAAGACTGAGACTCTTATGAGTCAGACTAGTCTGGGCATACATCACCGAAGACCGATGCTCATAATTTTTCCTCATCATACTATAGTCTCTGTTTCACCCCGGGATTAGACCGGTGACTCTCATCTACCTCCTATATCTCTTACTACAAAACTGTCATCACAGACAGTCCATGTCCCTTCTGCTATATACTGAAAGCCAGACATCAAAATATCCCACTTCTCCCTCTCATCTCCCACTCCATATGTCTCTCTGAAAACCCATATCAAACACCTTCCCTTTCTAATGTGTGACAGTGTAGAGACTCGTACATCTCTGTGCTTATATTCCACCCCTTTTACCTTTCACCCGACTGCCTTACTGCTATCCATTCACTCCGAACTCCTTTCTAGTTGCTAAGACCAGCCTCGGTTTATACCAGACCATACCAAGCGCGTCTGGACTATTCAGTTTATATTGTTAGTACGTTACGGCTTCACTTTCTATTGGTACCATCGGCCCCCGGTCGGTCTCTCCAGTGCCGAAAGCACCCAGTTAGACATCGGTCTTGGGCCCGGTACCTGACCCCTTTTACTCGTTCCCTTTGGACGACAGCTATCTTGAGTTTGACAGTCTCAGGTATACCTGGACTATAAAGTCTTGTACTTAGGAATTGAAACACACTTTTGGTTGGATTCACGAACTGTTCGAACCACTCGTCCCTCGTACCGTTCACTGTCTACCGCACCATTCACCATCACCATCACCGTATTCCGCTCTCGTCCCCTTCGTCTTGTGCTCCTCAGACTTCCTGTCTTGCACTCCGGTCGCTCCCTGGACTATCCTCTGCACTTTATCCGTCGGCTTTGGACTTCCTTCTGACTCCTCCCTTACCTTGAGTCCCTTTAGGGGCGAAATATCCTGCCTCCCCTCTTCCCTTTGATGGCCCAGGGCTAGTGTGTCTTACACCCTTAGTCCTCCCAGCCGTTCTATCATCTTTACAACTGGAGCCCACCGCGAGGGACTCATCCAAGGGTTCCAGGAGAAGTCTTCGGCCGACTGCACAATGCCAAGAATTAGAAAATCTTCTTCGGCAGTTCCGAACCTTACAGATTGGCCCCGACAACTCACCTCTCTGCCGGTCGCTTCTATTGACACCTGTCACAACCGGTCCAATCTTCCTGAGGTATCCGGGTTGGACCTCAGTCCATTGCCAGACGACGACTTTGACCTGTCAGCTGTCAATAAATCTGATTGGCTTAGCACACCGCCCTTCCGGAGTCTTTCCCCTGGGTTAGCTGACATCCCGACAGCGGTGTCTAAAGAGACACCAGAGACTGAAACCACCAGTGACACCCCCTCTCAAGAAAATTTAGCCAACGAAACAAATCTAAGCGACTTCGTGCCCGGAGCATATATCCACTCGACTCCACAACGACAGAACGGGGAGTCGGATCTCACCTCCCATTTTTCTTCTCCTCTCTCTCCTCCCACTCCAAGTCAGGAGTCTTCATCATCTTTGTCCTCACCATCACCCTCATCATCAGATTCTACTTCCCCATCGCTCTCCTACCTTCTTGACCCATCCAGTCTATCATTTCAGACTAACTCAGGCTCACAAGAAAACCCTTTGGCCCTAGCTCAACCGCCGTCGGCTGCTGCCCTTTATCTTGGACCAATGTCCACACCATCTAATATTATTATTCCTCCAATGATTCCTCCTCCTGAACAATCTACTAACACTCAGAATCTTCCTGTCCAAAATCATCCTATGACTAACCCCGCCCCTCACATGCCGCTCCGCAGTACCCAGAATGCTCTGAAGTTTGATGGAAAGACCCTGGCCTTATTGCTGTGCTTCCTCAAGGATGTCGACATACTCGGCACAGCGGCCGGTATCACGGACTTAGAGAAGATCTGTGCCGCTATCAGGTATGCTGACCTTGAAGAAGTGGAAGGTTGGGAGCTCCTAGATGAGGTTACTGCTAACCCACCGGACTGGGTGAACTTCGCTTGGGCAGTCAAGAAGTTGTACCCCGGTTGCGAAGGTGCCAACCGATACTGGCAGGCCGATATCCAATATTTGGTCCAGGAGTTTCGGGCCAAACCAATGCGTACTTTAGAAGACCTCGGGGAATATCAGCGCAAGTTTCTGAAGATTGCCCGGATCCTCATCAACAGTCGTAAACTCTCGGACTTAGACCGAGACGCATTGTTCCTATCCGGTCTGCCAGCCGACCTTGAGACTCAAGTCCGCCAATGCCTGCTCATCACTAAATCCACCCACCATCCTTCTGACCCTTATCCTATCGCTGACATCGTTGAGGCTCATCAATTTCTCCTTACCAGTTCTGCCCTTCGTCCTCTTCTAGCTGCACCAGCTGCCGGCATGCCTACTGCCCAGCCATACTACCTGGCATGGGCAGCACCAGTTCCCACCCTGGTTGCTCTGCGAACCGCTACACCTACTGCTGTACTGGTTCAGTCCAACCATGTAATGATGATGTCTAATGCCAGCACCAGTACCGAGTCTACCCTCGGCATTGTTGAAAATCTCCGCCTGGACTTCAGTGCCAGCGAGATTTGCTTACAGGTGCAGGTAGTCCCGAGAGCTAATTTTGACTTATTGCTTGGACGACCCTTCCATTGTTTACTCAGCACTTCTACTGAAGACTTTCTGGATGGCTCTCAGACAATCACACTTCGTGACCCTAACTCGGGAAAGGTGTACAAGTTACCCACTTGAGCTTGGACCAAAGGATGTCCACGTTGCTGGCATGGACTATTCTGTTCGTTGAAATGGGTTTTTAGACCTCAATGATCCACCGAAAGGTCAGGGAGAGCCCCATTTGAACTATTCTCCGACCTCGTCCACTTCCTTTTATGTTTCGGCATCGTTAGACTGAGGGCCGCTCTCGGCCCTGAACCTATCTCACTATGCGCCATCTGTTGGAGTAGACAAACTCGAGTGTGGTTGTACAGCCACATCATTACATAATCATGTAGTTATTCGAACCTTTGTTTCATAGCTAGACACCTCAGCTGGTTTCCCAACCACTGAGGTGAGCACATTAATCATTTACTTATCTATACTAGTACTGACTACATATGTACAGTACTTACCATCAATACCGTCCTCAGCATATCTGTTTCTCTCTTCTACTCAATCGGTTCTCTCTCCATCTCATGTTTCTGCTCTTCTCGATACCTATTCCTTTGATTTTACTTCTCACTCACTCGCTTACAAGCCCGTAGCCAAAAAAGTCCGGCCAGTACTGGCTCCTCTCAAGGAGGAGTACCGTGTACTCTGCCGGTTACCTGACGACCCTCTGGCTGGTCTTATAACCTTACCAACTAACCCCCCGGACAAAGATTCACACAGGAACGTGCTGATGCGCTTGACCTCAACCCGGCCCAATGGCTGTGGCCCGAAGGGTCAAGCTAGTCTGGTGGATGGTTCTCAATCATGAGACCACTTTTGCATGGACCGCTACCGAATGCGGCTGATTAGATGATCGGTATTTTCCACCGGTCAAGATACCTACCGTGCCCCATACACCATGGATACTCCAAAACATTCCTATCCTGCCTTCGTCCTGGGATCAAGCCATACAGATTATCAAAGACCGTATCACCTCTGGTGTGTACGAACCGCCTGCCGCAGCATACCGGTCCTGCTGGTTCTGCGTGCTCAAACAGGACAGCAAGATGCTTCGGCTCATGCACGACCTTCAGCCCCTCAACGCTGTCACCATCCGGGATTCTTCGGTCCCTCCCTTCATAGAGCACCTAGCTGAGTCATTCGGCGGGTACACAGTCTATGGCATGATGGACTTATTCGCTGGATATGACCAACGTCCATTACATGTGGACTCCCGAGATATGACTATGCTTAATA
>JBBPQL010000968.1:0-14338 GCA_038092515.1 Boletus subparvulus | reverse complement strand
CGGCGGCCGAGGAACAATACGAACACGTTTGGATGGCGCGTTGCCCGAACCTGCCTCCCATGAGCTCCGCCTTTCGAGGAAGAGACGAACGCACACACCTCACGTATGAATCTCTGCTTCCAAGTATACCCAGCCTCGAGAGCAATGTCTCAACATCTTTTGGAATTTCTGGAGAAACCATGACCGCGCCTCGTTCCCCCATCGTGTTGAACCCGGCCTCTCTCATCAACAGAGACCTTATGTGGTCCACAGGCGCGTTGATGGGTATCCCCAATCGTGTGAATAGGTTTGGAGGTCGGTGTAACGCAAGGTTCGATAGTACGAGCAGGGTGTGCAGGCCGACGGCTGCTGTCATCAGAAAGCTGATTGTGCCCCTCTGCCCTTCTCGCCGACCTGGAAAGAAGTAAAGCCATGCTGCCCCGAGCGACAGCATCGTCGAAACAAAGGCAATTGATGGACTCATGGGATCCAGGCCAATACTCGTTTGTCTCTGCAGAGTCTGCACAACTTGGTCTCGAGTGAACTTGAATCAGAGTCCACCTGTTATGGGTTATGAATACAGGATCCCTGCAAACCAACTTGGAAAATCCAAAAAATTATGGGTTATCAGGGAGTGTGGGTTATCTTGGACTTGGGCAGGCTTGGGCTTGGGTTACAACGGAGTCGAGAGCCGACTTGCAAGTTATTTGTAAAACTACTCGACAAGTTTCAACACTCGGTTGTAATACAACCGTTTCGGCTTGTCCCGCTGACTTCGATTCTGCAGAAGTCTGAAGAGGTGACCACTCACATCCCTCACTGGTAGCCCGAATACACATCAACATGACGCTCGGCACGCTGAGATACAAGCTCGCGCCTTACGGTAAAGCAGTGCTTGGAAAGGGTGCCTATGTGAGCTCAAGAGACATGTCTGTTACTGTCGCTCATCGATCATCCAAAACAACGAACAGAGCTTTGTGTATAGGGCAACTGAAGAGGGGTCTGGTAGATCTGTAGCCCTCAAGAAATCGCGCGTGTCCAGAACAGTGAAACGACCCACTCTCCGGCACGAGGCCCGCACGCTACAATTTCTAAAAGGCCATCCCGCTATTCCCGCTGTGTATGGATACGGTCATTTGGAACATTTTGAATACATGGCTATGGAGCTTTTGGGACCGAGTGTAGCAGAGCAGCAGAAAGATGGTACCGCTGTGATGGTGGAAACCGTCATTCGCGTCGTGGATCAAACAGTGCGTAATATATAAATTTTGACTTGATTTGATTGTGATACTGAGTAGTGCAGCATGTGTAGCTCGCAGCGCTGCAGCACATCCACTCGCTCGGCATTGTACATCGTGACATCAAGCCCGAGAATTTCCTTTGCGCACTTGACGATCAAACGACGATCAAACTCATTGATTTTGGTATCTCTAAACCCATTTCCCGGGATGAACAAGGTCGGAGTAAATACGATCCACTCAAGGATCGTCGAGAAATCGCAGGATCTCTTTACTGGGCCAGTTTGAATTCACACAATGGCGAAGGTCAGTGTGTATCGTGTCCCTGCGGTAGTATCACTCTTCCTTATTCTATTTTCAACGTCGTAGATCTTGCTCCGCGCGATGACCTCGAGTCCCTGGCCTTCATCGCCCTCTTCCTTCTCCGCGGAAACCTGCCTTGGAAACCTCGCCCGCACCGGGAGTCTCAGTTGCATTCACAGGAGGTCGTCCGGATCTTAAAATCAGCGTGCTCTGGTCCAACTCTATCTGCTGATTTTCCCCGCGAGTTTGGCGAGCTACTTACTCACAGTCGCTCCTTGACATACAACCAACTTCCTGACTATGAGACACTCAGGGCCTCGTTTGTAGATCTTGCTAACAGAATGGGCTATTCCCCCAACAATGGACCACTCGACTGGACACCTTGCTACCCTCATGTTACCAACCTGACCCTAGAGGAACCCACGGTCTCAATCCCTGACGAGGATACGGACGAGGACGAGGACAATGATAGTGACAGTGATCTTGGTGAGGACAGTTACTTCGGCTGGGACATTGACATCTGGGACCGCCAAGGGGAGCGAGACAAAGACGTGACCTTGCCTGCAGAACAGGAGGCCGAACTCGATAATATCACTCCGGTGATTGTAGAAGTAGAAGAGAATTGACTCGTGTCGGGTTCAGCGAGCCATGTTCTTATCAGAACATAGAAATTACTTGGTTTATTGAACTGTACACGAAGTCTTGAGATACTACGTACTATTCGTCAAAACTAAACAGATCTTGCAATTGCACCTACTGTATTAACCAGTCTCTCGAAGTTCCCGCTACGGTAGTAGTGGGTGGCAAGAAAAAGGCAGAAGGCCAAAGAGACGGGAGCAGAAAGAAAATCACTCAGTCAACCCTCCTTCTAAACAAGACTTTTGCACGTGGATCGGGCGAGATCGCAGTACCAAAGCGCAAACTTCGCGGGGGCATCGGGCCGTCCTCCAACCTGATATCGTATGTCGTAACGAGATGTGCGAGCATGGATTTCATGCCGTTTGCAGCGAAGAAACGTCCAGGGCTATCGAACAATCAGATCAACTATCCGTAGAAGATGAGGAAATGAAGACCACGTACCACGCATGTTTACCGTGTCCAAAGGATAGGTAATCGACAGCAGTTGAGACGTATTGATACTTTACACCCTCTGTGTCCTCTTCGCGCATTTCAGCAAATCGGAAGGGCTCGAATACATTGGGATTTTCGTAGAACTTTTCGTCATGGTGTACACACCGAGCGGCGACACCGATCAACGTTCCTTTTGGTATGAAAGTTCCGTCCGAGAAAGTGAAGTCCTTCATGGCCTTGCGCGCGACGCCCACTAGTAAGCCAAGTGATCACGATGCCCGCCTCGTTAATAAATGCAAAGACACTCACGCGCCTCGATCCCTTCCATACGTTGACATTCCCGAAGAAAGCTGTCGACTTTACGCATCTTACCCAGTGCAGCCTTCGACCACCCCTCCTTCTCAACAATAGCTTCGACCTCCTCGCGAAGCGGTTGGACATACTGAGGATTCGCCGCAAGGTAGAAGAGTGCAGGAGTGAAGCTCTACAACGGAGCATATGTTACGTTGAGTTAGGAATATTGATTCGGACGTACATTGGCAGTTGTCTAGCACAAGTTGACCAGTCAGGGCCAGATGCGACCAGATAATGACTGTACTCACATGAATGGCAGCAAAGTTGACAAATACAACACGCTTTGTCAAGTCTTCTGGCATCAACTGTGGTCCTTTGGCTTCCTCTATCAACCACGATACAAGGTCGTTCTGGTAAAGATAACAGTGAGCACCTTCATGTCGGAAAAAAGGACTAACAAACAGGCTTTTCCGCCCACTCGTTCCCACTCTCATTCGAGAGTTTCAGTCGTTCTTCGATTATTGGGCCAAGATGCTTCAGACCGCGCATGAGATCTCGGGTGACGACCGTAAAGAAGCCGGCAGCTAGACTGACGGTTGGTATAAAATTAGTTCCCGGACAGGTAACCGAGACGACTTACGGTCTTAGAAATTTAGGGAACAGCCCGATGATAAACCCCGTCTTGACGATGCCAACGGTGCAGTGGATGTTGAGATCAATCCAATCTAGGTCGCGGCCTAGAATTATGAAATAAGAATCACAGGGAAAGGACGAGTGGGAGGGAAAACATACACAATGGGAGGCCGACGAACACTCTGTTGCTTATCCTGCAGACGACCTTTTGGATGGCACCTAATGCTGATACACTCTTCCACTCTGAGTGTTCCCAAGATCAATGCAAGAAACACCGTCGCGAAACAAGACACCTCACCATAGCCTCTGAGATCCAACACTTCATCAAAGGCTGTGACAACCTCGTCTCTAATCTCGGGATGCATCTTTCCAATGTTTCGAGTAAGCTGCGCGCGAACGACCGCAATATGATAGGGGATATCGTGGACCTCGTCTCCCAGCGTATGATGGGTGTTAAATTGCTTCCGATGGCATTCAATACGAGTCAATTCCAGAAGAACAGGACAGTTTCTCACATCGATAAAGGCTTCCATGAGAGAAAGCTCATCGTCTGGCGCTCTCCGTATTTCCTCTATGTGCGTACGATCGCTCAGAATGACCATCCAGCCGAACTTGTTCGCAACCTTGAATGGGGCAGACTTGTGCTGAAACATCGTGATGGCATGCGTGAATTAGGGCGGAGCATAGACTTACCTTCTCGTATCCTTCTTGTATAACGTCTACGGCATTGATCAGGAACTTGAAACCAGCCCACCAGGGGCCAAGCAAGCTATTGGATCCAACCGTAGGGAATGCGTCAAGCTAGCGAAGTGAATCAAAACTCAGCGGGTAGTGGTCTTATTCATTTTACTGACGTTGGGACGCCGCGTCAGGATTGCGACGATGACGATGGCGGCAGTAACGCCTGCGATACCATATGTAACACCTGAAAATTTCACCAGTAACTCTTGTAACTGGAAACCCATGGTGAGCACAGGTTGAATGTTCAGGTCCCCATTACTTACGACCAGCCGTTTGATCTATATAGCCCTCGCGCTCCGACGGAGACGTGATAACCACCAGGACTTCCCACCGACGGACTTAATGGCCTCGCTATGTACATTTGAAGGCACTTACTTGTAGCAGTCAAGTGGGTAACAACTTCAATACGGCAATCTCCTGATTTTAACGCCGCGGGTTTCACTTCATAGCCTTAGATGGGCTGGTCACTAGGCTAGGGGTTCGGTGACCAAACTATGCCGCGGGGCGGCAGACCAAGATACCGCTGCAAGCAAGTTTCAATATATGCCGGATTCTATCATTAGGCAGCAATAAGTAGGGTGTTGGGCGGTAAAAGATAAGGACCATTTTCTCACAACTCTCCTCCCACTTGCAACTGCTTAACGATGAGCGGGGTCTCCACCCAACTCAAAGATCTCCAAGTTAGCGATCTTATCTACGCGGATATCGTCGCCAACCCGGCGGACGTTGCCGATCCGAAGTCGAAAAGTAGTACAACGACCAAGTGAGTCAAAATAGCGCCTAGCAGAGGGATTAGTATGACTTGATCTTGTCGAGCAACAGGATCGAGCAGGGGAAACCAGTCAGACGCATTTGCCTCGTGCTGGTACCCGGCCAAACCAGCGTTCAGTTACCTATGTAGCGACCTTTGACCAGAGCACCACTTTACCCTCCACACTGGACAAGACAATGTGGTATCCCTTTCAGCCTGCGACGAGAGAGGGATATTATGAACCGCTTCCGGCACTGAGCAACTGGAAGGCACAGTGGGCTTCACTTCGAACCAAGCATACAATCACCCAAAACCCGGTAAGCTCGTTTGATGCCATCCACAGGCTGGGACTGACGAAAGAATCATGCAACGTAAAGGCCGGAAAGCTACATGGTTTTACTGTCCCTGTCACTTCGGCCGAGCTCATCAAAGGGCAAATGAGGGCTTGATCTTACGTTTGACTTGGAGGGAAAGTGTAATCAGATGAGGGATCTGCGAAGCGCGAAGTTGAGCCATGTATGATACGACGATAGTCACAAGAATAGTGTCCTCACTGAGAGTCTGTTGTATTACACTGCCTACCGTTTCGTCGTCTTATTTGCGCACAGCTCACTGCTGACGTTCTCAGCGACGCGTGACGACGGTTAACTCGGCAATGGTTCATGTTCCTAAGTCTTGAGATGGTGTGCTTCCGAGTCCGGTTAATAGTGCCCTCGCAAGCGCAAAGGACCGAGGTATTCGCCGAGCAGAAGCGCAGGCTGAGCGAGCAAATGCCAAGTTTGTCTACAGTACACGGACTTAATATATGTACAACGAAATACATTATGATCTCGGCCCAGCCGAGCAAATTACGCGAACGTCTATCCTTGTAGATGATATGCCACTCTACCTCTGAAACGTTCATGTACGATATAAGCTTCGCTTTGAATGATGAATGGTACACTGTAGAGTCAGTATAATATACTTAATAAACGTTCACTACGTCGGTCGGCGATCGTTGCCACGCTACTCTTCACGTGGTTTCTGATATCTATCCGCGTCTCTGACGAGGAATAGCAGCCCACCGCTGGTCAAGACAACGACCTATATGTGCGCAAGTGATCAGCGGAGAGCAAACTGGGTTCGATTGTTCGGCGTCCTCACCAGGTGGACATAAAACAGGAGCAGAGGTCTCGTCCCGATGGTCGCAGTGAAAAGGCCACCCATGATGATCGGCGAGAGGACACCACCTGCACTAGAGACCATCTCGATAGCTGCCAACGCTTCTCCTAAGGGGTCTTACTTTAGTGTCCGTTGTGTGTGTGTGATATCAAATTCTGACCTTGCTTTAGTGGGTCAATCGATCCAGCTACTAGGCTACGGATCGTAGGACCATGGATGGAGATAAATCCAATGCACATGCCGCCTGTGTTACCCCAGTGAGGAGACGAACAAAAAGATCGTATGGGGCTCTTACAGAAGATCAACGCTTGATTTGTCATAGATACGGCTAAAACCAAGAAGATGATTGCCGAGATGACACATGACACAAAAGCCAAGTGTACATGCAAATGATCTGAAGTCTCCAATTCTGGTTCTTCTCCGTTAATCATATCTTCCTCCGCGAGAAGGGAACGTCTGGGGTAGTATGGACGCAAAAATCGAACGAGCTGCGGGACGATCACCGCCAGGACGATCGTGCCGCTAACAGCGTTGACGGTGAGGAAAATACCAGTCTAAAGCAAACACGAGATCAGCTTGAACCGAAACCGCTCGATGTTAGTACTCACATCAGCAGGGGTGAGGTGGTATTTTGACGTGGCAAGCACCAACCAGGCGGCCGAGGTGTAAGCACTCGCGGTCGTGAATACGAGGATGTGTACCGCACACCAAGTCAGTCGCCAATTGCGAGTCCCGTCCAATTTGCGAGTCGGTATGAGCATCTTCAATGGCTCAAAAATGAGTAAGGATGGTGAGCGAGTGGTTGCGGGGCGGCCATCAATAGAGGGTTCCGGACACATGAGGGATAGCGCGTTCCTTTTTTCCTCCGGGAAAGATTCGGGCAAGACAGAGACAACGTATATGAACGTGGCGACATATATTGCGGATGCCATGAAGAACACGATTAGTGGGTTGCCTGTTTTCATTGTAACAGATCCTCCTAGAGAAAACGATACACAAACTCCTGTAAGAGACGATCTGAGAAAAGGCGCAAAATCTGCAAGGGAGATCCAGACCCAGCCCAGCCCAACCTCCTATCTTGCTCAGTGCAGCAGTTCTTCGACGTGGGGTTAGACTCGTCAAGGAGGACAGGCGTTTGAAATATACCTATCTTCCGGAGCACATTCGTCAACAATGTACATGTTGACGAGATAGGAGAGAGAACCGGAGAACATTTCGAGCAACATTCCCGCAAGTAAAACCCAGTTAGCGAGCCAATATGGCATGAACTGTGACCCGGGTATCATGCAACTCCCCATGATCCGAGCAATAAGTACGAGTATGAAGGCTGGTTTCCTCCCATACTGCGATGAAAAACGACTTAATATGCCACACCCAGCAATCGCTGAAATGTCTGTAAGCAACCGTAGCAGTCGAACGCAGTGTACACACACATATAATACCTCCGGTCACACCGCTTATTGCGAGAACGGTCGCAAAATACTGCGCGATCTCAGGCGCATCGCAGTTTTCTGGAGAACCCGGGCCACCTGCTTGGAGAACGGATGGATCACCGTGTGATGTGTTCCAGAGCCTGCAGATAGCTGTCCGCAGAAGTTCGATGAAGGTAGTTGATGGTATCCCAGCCGCCAAGCTTGTGGCGAGCGCGACCGGAATAAGGAGTGTTTCTGGGGAAAACCTGAGCTTCCTCGGTAAACTACTCGACTGACCAGCTAGTCGAGAGTCTGCGAGTAGAGCGGTGGTTTCGAATGGCGCTTGGTTCGAGGTCAACATGATGCAGGAGGTACACCGCCTGGGCGAGTTAAGTAGTTATTCAGCGTAGAATCACCGCAAACCATAGGCAGCGTGATAAGATGGTGTGAATAAAGCATTGCAGAAACGTGTTCTCCCATGCCAGTGAGTGCGAGTACTGTGCCTGCCATGCACACGTGGACCGGTGGGCCAGCGTGCTGTTCTCCGCGCACCGCAGCGGGGCCATGGCCTTGATAGCTTCATGCATACCTCCACCAGGTGATCCGATGGGCGAGTAAATGAGTCCCGCACGTGGTTTGTTGTCATTCAGCTGCAGGTTGAAATGTTCAGATAAGAAGTTCGCCGCTCGTTGAAGGTGTGACATTTTTAATGCATTACTTTGAGTGGGCCTTACTAATTGCGGCACTTGCCGTCACGGTTGACTTGAAGATGAGTACAGTATAGTAGGAACGGCTGGGCTATGTATATGATCGTTAACGTTCAGTATCCGAAAGTCAATGGAGGGGGCCGAACACGACTCGGACATTCTCCGCCGATTTGTAGTCTTTTTGTTCTTCGTCCGCGAACACTGGCATCTCCACCTTTGTGCCGATCTACCTACAGCCTCATAGGTCGCTTTTCCCGTTTCGAACGCAACACAGGCAACACTAACACACCGGGACTTTGAAGGAGCCCTCAAAATGTTCAAAGTCCCGGTGTGTAACGACCAACTTAGTCAGAAGTCCATTTGAGAGCAATGACTGCAGATGCGACAAAGTCGGTGGGAACCATTCTTGATTGTTCTCTTTGGGCCAGACTCACTTCCCCGAGTTTGTGAAGCGGCGTCGGAGATCGTCGCGACCATTGCGACGTAGCAATCAGGCTTGACCCCGTGTCTCTGGACCACGCGGGTAGATGGTTGAACTGCTGTACTATGCTTGTCTCAAGTCTGAAACTCAATTTTGTCGGAGCAACTGGCACCAATGACGTTTGCTAGCCCGGTCTCCGAGTCCCTGGGCCAGACTTAGTAATAATTACTTCGAGATCAGAAGATAGTGACTCGTTCTAATCATACGCATGTTTGCCATGTGAATGGCAGGAGTTTCCGGCGCGCATTCATGTTCGTTCGTATGACGTTACAGGTGCACATTATTTCCTGCCGCGTTTTTTGGCCATATCGCGCCGCGTTTGTTGGCCATAGCCTGTGACACCGCGCCCCTAGTCTTACCGACTCGGAGTCATAGCCTTCGTCCATTCCCCGATCAATCAATCTCTAGGCGAACAGCAATTACAAAGAATTTTTAAATTAGTATCAAACGTTTTCACCGCATGTCCCGGTCAACCTGGGGGTACCGCACAAACACCTACGTATACTACCGCACACTGACCCACTATATGGAAAACTTGGGAGTGCTTATGCTCCTGCTATCTCTTAGTCGAAGAAAATGCACAATCGGACTGGTCATGAGAAGCTAGGCATCTAGGCCCTTCACAGAAACCTCATTGGATCCACAGATTAAACAATACTAAAATGAACACATCACTATCAAGTCTCCAATGCAAGATCGTATAGCGGCATCCAGTGTGCTCGACTGCAGACTCAGTGTTGTTGGGACATTTGAGCCAAATAGTCAGAAAGCTATGTAGATCACGTCAATAGAAATTCAAACACCGGAAGGGAACTGGACATACCTTCAAAGCGCCCGTTCGGATATTCTCGCCCATGTTTTGAACATCGGGGTTAGCCATCAGTCGGGCGATAGCATCTTTCGCAGCAACCTCGAGATTCGCAAGGTTACCGTCACCCAAAAGCCCTCCCTCAGACGCGCCACGCTCGAGTTCATCCTCCTCTTCGCGGCCAAAGTATTGATTCGATGAGATCGAGGTTGCCCCTTGGAAGTTGGATAGCCGTTGTTTCGACTCGGCAAGGAAAGTAGCGTCGTAATCATTTCGCCCAAAAAACATATCCGAAGATATAGCCTTATGAGTTCCAAACTTGTCCCGTGCCGTCGTGGGTGCATCATCAGCTGGCGGGCTATAAGTAATAAATATTCTCAGCCGAGGGCACAAAAATGAAATGTTTGCGTACGCACGTAGATCGTGCGCTAGACGCTGTCTGCGACGCAGCGGGAACGGCACCAAAGCCTAATTTGCGGAAACCCATTCCCAGCCTCTCAAGGTCCTGGCTATTTCCTTTCTGAATGTCCACTCTGCCGGGTATCGTGGTCATCGCTGGACTAGTGTTGGCAGCCTTGGCTGTCGCATCCTCTTGGGTGGCCTGCTCTGCCTGTTGCGTGGCACGCTCTTCTTCCTCTTCACGCTGCCGATCGTATCCAAGCTGCTTGATGCGTTCGGCTTCCTCGGCAGCTTTGCGTTCCGCATCGGCAAAATCGATGGGTGCGGCGGCCTTCTTCGCTCCAAGGCCACCAAGTTTAGCCTTCTTCGCAGTGGCGGAAGCGTTTGTAGAGGTAGTAGCAGTCGGCCCGGATGAGTTCAAACGTGAAGCACCCAGTTTCGCTGAACTGTTGACGGCGGTAGAAGAAGTAGAACGCAGAGAGCTTGATGTTACCATTCGGGCAGCAGGGCGACCGACTACAGGTGGGGCTGGGGTTGTGGTGGAGGAAGGTGTGAGTTTAGCTGGGGCGGGTTTGTCCCAGGAGGAAAAGAAGTCATCTTCCGCCTGCTCGGTAGAATCAGTTGGTTGGAGCGAGTCCATTCCCTCCACAAGCACCCGCGCAGGGAATCTAGCGACCGGAATAAGCGTCGTTAAAAGTGCAGGGTTCAGTGATACATACTTGAGGGCATCTTCCTTGACGCGCTTGGCAAGTTCCTCCTTGTAGAGCTCCGCCGTTCTGCTCGAATACTTTTTCTTTGGGTCAGAGTCTCTCAAGAGTGAAGCGCCGCCGTAACGGGTGAAGAATTCTGTTGCGGATGCATTTCCACCGACTTTCATAGTTCGTAGCTGGCCCAGTTGCCAGCTGTCTAGATTCGTCGAGCTGTTCACTCCGGAGGTTTGAGGACATCTGGAAGTCAAGATATTTGTACCCACCGCACAAAACTGATATGCACGCCCATATTCCGATGTATGCTAGAGCAGTCCAGGCATATATAAACACCAAAAGTGACACTTGACCAAGTCGGATTCCGGGCTTGGCAGTCAAAGCATGTCTATCGATGCATTGCATGAAGGTGTGAGAATTTGAGACTAGAAATTGTCCAACCTTATTTCCTTTCTGTGCTCTGAGGACATTGAATAGTTTTTCTGACTCTGCTTTAGTAGGATCAGCCATCGTGGAGGCCTTCAGGTGTAGGTCAGAAGTCGACCTGTGCAATGGTGGAAGACGGCGGGACGTGTAATGTTCCGGGGTCCTCGGAACAGTTGTGGTGATCAGGGTCCCATTTGTCAGGACCAAATGACTTGCGCCAGTCCCTGTATTTCAGAGCCGCCCAACAATATGGCCTTTTCAATGAATTTTACTTATCCAACCCGTAGCATCCGTAAGCTCACTATCTGTATGGGATACTTTCATCCACCTATGATGCCTAAAGCTAATAGTCACCGAAGACTAAGTGTAGAAGTCTATTGAGGGTGCAATTCACCAGCCTTGAACAGCAGGATTATGAGCATCTGGACGAAGCTGGAAACATGATCTGCAACCATGACTGTAGATGTTTATGGAGAATGTACTCTTCACTCGCATGGTATATCTGAGATCTGGACTACATTCCCGGATTTACCGATCCTGATCTCTGAGTGTTTACTAAAGGCGGAATGGATGATCAAGGGCAGACAGGACATTGTCATGCATCCTTATTTAGGCTATTGTAATCAAGAGTTCATTGATGCACGACTTAAAAGCAATTGGTTGTGCATGACATTAAAATCTGCTATTATAGCTTGTACTGCATAACTTCTACAGGTACAGGTGCCACATTTTGCATTAGATTTGTAGTTATGCCTGCTAGTTGACAATGGTAATCTCAGGTTTGATAAGACTGTGATTGTGATTGTTGCCAATCTACAAACTAGATGATCATATCACATCTGCTACCTGACGACGAAACTTGTTGCTACATCTCCACCAATCAGAAGCTTGCAAACCACGACCGTAAGGCATCCATAATTCGCTAAAGTTTACTGTCGCCTCTTTCATTTCAGTGGTTTTTCAGACTTGGGAAATGCCGCCTGTGTCGGCAGATACCTTGCTTATGCAAGCTGTAGCCAAGGGGACTTGAACCTGGTTGAATTATGATCAGAGGACAGGACAGTAGCTATACGACGTGTGGCGACGTGATTAAGAAGTGCAGGATTTAGTACTTTTGAGGAGAACGACAGTGCAGAAACGGAACGCAGAAAAGGAACAAGTACTTTTGGAACATTATTAACGGAACGGTGACAGTGAACAAACGGGCCGAGATTTCATTCGGGGCGGCTTACTTCGCGGCGCGCATTCACTTGGCTATGGAAAGCACAATGGGCATGCTCACTTCTGTGGCCCGGAGCGCTTCTTTCGCGGTCAACTTTTTTTAGTTTGGTTATATGGGTTCGGGGGACACGGGTCACCGCTAGTCGTATTGCTTTTAGGCTTTGTAGATCAAATAAAAGTACATGGTCAGGAAAGGATTTTTATATGCCATCAAGTGCCATCAATATTTGTGATTCATGACCAAGAAAGTTTCTCGTATACCTCAATGAGATTTGCCCTTCTCCAACTCATTGTTCAAATCCCTCCAGTCCAAAACCCGGCCAGCGACAGTAGTGATTGCAAATGTGGTGTTCCTTGAACATCTTAACCCCATCGGTGAGGTTTCCATCACCAAACATGTCTTGTCCTACCCCAAGGAGCCTGGGAAGTGATCAGTTAAGATGACTGGTGAGTATCTACAACTTGAAATGCCTACGGGTCCGTCAAAATCTGTGGGTCTGTAAGAAGTGACAAATTCCCTATGACCTGGTCACCGAAAGAATAAAATGAATATGATGCAATGGACTTACCCTGATAGTCCGATATAAAGGCCAGTCCCTTCGTCTTCATATACTGGACATGCTGCGTGAAAACTAGGAACTCAGCGATATCGTATCCGTCCTCGTCACTTCCAATGGACGGGCCAAAGTCACAGTTGTGGATAAATTTGACAAATTCGTTTCGACCGCAAAGTATCTTTTCTTCCACTAGGTAGACCCCAGTTGCAGTTTTCGATGCCGAGGAATGGACGAGGGCAAGCCCAGCATCAACAAAGCGCAGCCGTGGCACGTTGAATGGAGGAGGAAGATCAGAGGATTGGATTGCTGCATCAACAAACATATACGTGAGGTCGAGGAGGGACTTCGCCCAGTACAGGATATTTGCCTCTCGGAACAGCTTGCTGAGATCAGTCGCGAGTGTGAAGCGCTGGATGATGTTGACCTTGCCGGTAGCACCACGTGATCGAAAAAATGGTTGCTTGACGACAACTTTCTGACGCTGCTCAGAGCCAAGCCCAGATGATGTCAACGACGCGAGAATGAGCACTCCGTCATGCGCAGTTTTGAAAGCGCCAATGCCAACAAGTCCTTTTTGGGATTTGTTGACCGTCAATTGCCCCACAAGACCACCCATTGGATCAAGTTTCCATGCAGTGCGATTATCAGCTACATCGCTCTGCATGCAGTCCTTCAGAATTTCATCAAATGGGCACAAATCAATGGGATGGAAGGCGATTGATTCTGTAACATGATTGATAACTGATAGACAAATGGGTAAGGAATAAGTTGATGACGCTTTGGAGCAAGCACGAACCTAGATTAACATCCACATTAGCGGTGCCTCCTTTCTCCAGAGCTTGACGGATGGCATCACGCGGAGGAGAGACAACGACAGCAGCTGCTGCCTTCTTGGCCCGAGGAGCAGGCTGGGGTCCATTCGTGATGATGGAGTCACTGCTGTGACCACGTTTCTTCGATAGTGTTGTAGTAGCCAGGGCGTGATCAGCTGTAGTGGGGCTAACCTCAGGAAGGAACAGGGCAGTGTCGTTGCGAGAACGTAAAAAATCTGTTGACTGGACCGTAAGACCATGACCAACACGAGTGGGCGCCTGGGATGTGATTTTCTCCCTCTCCTCCATAAACATCTCGTATTCAAGCCACTGGGAGGCAGGGACGACGACCATGAGTGCAAAACATTTGCTTTTGAAGACGGTTTTTGAAGTCTTGTGGTTGAACGAAATACAATCTGTGTAAAAGTAGGCCACCGACTGAGGATGGGTCGATAGGTCAACCCAGCCAGCATCTCGAACAACAAATTCCGAGTCACGCCAGGGGAAATTGGGGCAGAAGGCCTCGATCTTGGGTATGATAGTGTCCCGAGCGATGCAGATAAGGTCTCGAGCTGTAGAAAACTATAGTGTAGTCACTAATATTAGTAGACTAGATACATACCTGTAGAAAACTATAGTG
>JBBPQL010000967.1:0-14346 GCA_038092515.1 Boletus subparvulus | reverse complement strand
AACGACATGTTTTCTCGAACCACAGCTCTGTCGTGGTTTCGACGTATGTATACGTGGCAAGGGAAAGACGTTGAAACAGAGGCCTGCAACGACATCGTGCGTGCAATCTCCATGGAGGTATACTGTATGTCGCGAGGCGCAAGCCCGAGGCTGAAAGAAAGGAACGACTTTAATTGAATACACACCTGAACCCAGGACCGTATAGCACCCGCGTAGATGGCCGGGTAGATCGACGGGGGACAAACAGGTGCACACGACAGCGGGCGAACACGGCCCATGTCCGTGAAACCCATCAGAAAAAAAAAAAAGTAGATCATGCACATCCTCTTGGCGCCATCGAACGTTTCATGGTATCATAAAGTCAATCATGCTTGTCTTGGCGCACACGCACCTCTGTTCTCGCTGACCCGGTGTGTTCGCGGGGACGTTTCACATCTGGAACTTTTTCGAAAAGGGCGGCGCGGCAAGGGCCGAAACGGGGCGTCTAGAAACAAAGACATGGAGGTTCCTCGTGCTGAATAACATCGAATATCGAGCAACGGAAGGAAAACGCGTCGAGTGGCTCGACGCGACGAGACGACGTGTCTGTAAAGAAGTGAACTTTCTTTACATGTGTGTCTGCTGACGTTTGAGAAGCAATAGTCTGAACTAGAAGGGAATCCGAACGTGCCAAGTTTCGCGACGACCGAGTGCGACAAGACCGAGGCTGAAAGAAAGGAACAAGAACAGCCTGGATACACACCTGAAAACAAGTCCGTATTCCCGCGTAGATTGCTGGGTAGATCGCGTTGGGGGAAAGACGGGAGAAGCCTAATAGCGAGCAGTGCCTACAAGTAGACAAACACGGGCATACGAGAGCACGCGAATACGTGAAACCGTATCGGAAAGTCAGTCATGCTTTGCATGCACGCCTCACCATGTGGGACGCCGCCATTCTACTCACATCTTGCTGTCCGGGTGTATTGACGGACGTGTCACGTGTGGAATTTTCCAAGAACGGCGACGCAGCAGGGGTCGGAAACAGAGCGCTAATGCCGGACGAGCGTCTGCAGGCAACGAATTCGTGCCCGTGCGGGTCGCCTCTCGTGCTGGTGGCATTGAGCAACAAACGGAAACCGTGTCGAGCAGCTTGACTCAAAGAGACGAGCCGTCTGTAAAGCATTGGCATGGAGACGCTCCCAAGGGGACGAGGAACATACGACGCGGATAGCGGGCGACTACGGGTGAAACCATCGAACGTTCGATCAAGCTGACTTGTCGCTGTCCCGGTGTATTCGGCCAAGGTTTCAACATGTGGAGCTTCTGAATCTCAAGAACTTGAACGGCGGGCCCCGGGAGCGGTGGTCACGAGTCAATTGCTGTCGAACAGCATGTGCCTGGCCGGACGGAAGACACGACCGATGGCTCGGATGCGCAAAGACGATCCAGTACGGATCAACCTTTTTTTTTTTTTTTACATGGGCGTCTCCCCTCGGCGTTCGAAATAGAGGTTTAGAAAGCAACGAGCGTGGTCGGATGGGGGGACCGGGATCCGGAACGGCGTGGCGTCCCCAATTGAATCGTGTTCCCAGAACGACGACGCCCCTCGTCGCCTAGCGTACATGTCCCCAGTGTTGGTCTCGAACGCATCGCCCAGATGCTGCAGGGGCAGCCCTGGCTGTGCAGTGTGCACCGAGGACGCCCGGGATCGCATGTCGTCGTCTTGCTGTTGGTCCACCGCCCCCAGCGACGTTGAAACACGACACGTCCAAACACGGAGGAAACGTGGGTACGACTTGCTGTCAACGGGCCGAGTGTGCACCGAGGACGATCGGGTTTTCGACTGGGAAGACGTCCGACCCACATACCCCCGACGCGCTGGAAATAGACCGTCGTTTACATCCGATGCCACGGTATGCCGCTCGTGAATGATGGACGGTCCTCCGCTGGCGTTGATCCGACGGAAGTCTTGATGGATAGATTGGCGCGCTTTCATGACATACGATGCATGCATATTCATGGGCGCGTCTAACAGTGTACACAAAAAGGTATATCATCGTACAGCCCTGGTACAGAGACCGATCAGGAACCAAAGGGGTATATAGGGTATACGTTCCACCCGCACCATCCCAGATAACGAAAATAGAAGGAAAAAAGTGGTACGATGGCATCAGAGATCCCATGAAGCGTGCACGTCGTGCCTCAAAGACACGTCCACGCGTGCGAGCGCACTCCACTCTTGGTCCGAGCGGGCGGGCAAGAAGGCCTGTATGGCGGTGCTCCAATCTTGGAGATCGTCGAGCGCACATTCGCGGGCGAAATCGTCTTGGACGGTTTTCAGAGGGACGTCTTGAGACGTCATGTGGCGTTGTTGTTCGTAAGCGATCGAGATGGACTCGACGCTGCATGACTTTAAAGCGTCCAACGTCGATGAGAGATCATCGGGGAGGACGCGGGAGGCGTTGATGTGTACGTGAGAGACACGAGGCAGCGCAAGTTCCGGAAGAGAAGCGAGGGTGGTTCCCAGCTCCAGTGAAGCAAGTGACGGACAAGCACGAAGCCACGCTGTGCAGGCCAGGGCCTCGGACTCGGTGTCAGAATACATGCTGCCCGTGAGGACGAGCTTGTGCAGCGACGGTGCGGGCCGGTCGAGCTCGATTTTGGAGTCGCAGCCCAGCCACGTGTCGCGGATTTCGAGGGTGCGGAGGGAGGGGAGACGGAGGAGGCTGGGGAGGGCGAGATCGCTTCCCAAGAGGGGGTGGGGAGGGACATCAAAGTCGTTGGTGACGATGGGGACGCCGCACGGGACGTCGCAGGGGTCGACGTGGATGGCCGAGCGGGTGATGCGGGACATGGAGAGGTGGGCGAGGGAGGGCAGCGAGGCAGCGAGTGCGACGACCAGACGCTCGGAGCTATCCGGAGATGAGCGGTGCTTGGAGAGCGTGGACGACAACTTACACAGGAGTGACGTCTTCAGTGCCCCATCCGCTTATCTCGAACGTGTGGAGGTGGCGCAGACGGGCGAATGCAGGGACGGCCGTTTCGGGGTCGAGGGAGGCGGCGAGGGAGAGGGAGAGGGTGTGGAGCCGGGTGCAGACGTGGAGGAGGGCGAGGATGGGGTCGGTCGGAGCCCCTGTGGCACAGATGGCGAGGGATCTGACGTAGGGGCCGTAGCGGGTCGGGACATGGCGGACGAAGGCGTGGAGGGAGTCTGCGGAGGGGAGGGTTACGTTGGCGAAGATCGCGGGGAGACAGATGGCGCGGGCGGCGGCGTCGGCGGCGGAGAGGGCGCGGACGGCGGGGTGGGGGAGGAGGTGGACGATGGCGAGGTGGAGCTCTGTGGGGAGACGGTGCCAGGACATGGTGGGTGGGGAGGGGGACACGTGAGGGGGTATTTGTATCTATGACGGATATAATCTCCACCTTTGTCGGTCTCGCGAGCATGTCTCCTTCGTCCTTGTCGGGCCTCGCTTCGATCCGATTCACAAGGACGCTCGCCGGCCACCGCCGCACACAAGCGAGAATCCCCCTATCATCCGGTGACTTTCCGTCCGACTCGGCATATCCTCCGTTCGTCCCGGCGTCATCTTCTTTTCCCACCCCCTGGATCTCATCACTCCGCAGCCTTCTGAGTCTCCGCCAATATTACCATTCGGGGAATGCTCCCTATGCCTGAGCGCATTGTACGTTACATCCTGTAGACAGTGACATGTCAGGCTTTGCCTGCCGCCGCCGCTGCCTTCGCGTCCTCTGCCGCTGCCACCGCAGGGTTCACCTTCTTCCCGTCTTTCCACCGAACGCGCGGAGGTGGGGCGCGGTTGCGACGGCCCTCGCGTGATCGTACACGAACGACTGCGTCACGCTCAGCGACATCCCACACAGAGCCAGCCCACTCACCATGCGAATGAATCGCGCACGAGACGCAGTACGCAATTTTGATGTACAACTTGGGGATGACATATTCTGTCGACGAGTGAGCTATATGACCCCCTCCGAAACCCAAGGAAAACGCACCAGGATACACGCTCGCCTCGCTAATGTCACGCACGGCCGCGCTCTCGACCATGTTGCGCACCGTGAAGCGCTTGATCGCCTTGTCTTTGGCGACGCACCGCGAGCAATTCGAGCAGCGCACGAATCCGACGTGGCCACGGCCCTTTTTGTTACGGCCGCCGTTTCTTCTTTTCTTGGTCTGTTTGGCGAGGGTGAGCGATGCAATGAGATCGTCGTGTGCGGGCCCATCCATCCATACAAACGTGCTGCCCATCCATCGCTTCCGATCCTCGTTTCCTCGTATCGGATGGCCCAGCGCACCGTGTTTACATGCCAGAGACTGGGCTTACCATGTTGCAGAGTCCGGTGTGTCTTGACGGTTGTCGGTCGTCGTCACTCGCTCGCTACCTCATCCACACCCATCTTCGGCATCCTCCGAGTAAATTCACACGGTCTCTAGTATAGCCTGCCCTGAGTTGTCCTATTCAAAACACCGTCTCGACCTCGTTCTCGTCCCTCGGGTCGACGCACTGTCGTCTCAGCGCATCCCTCTCCTCCGTGCTCTTGAACACCTTGCTCAGCCTAAACCTCGCATCGCATGCTATCCGGAATTCGTCCGCCCGCGGTGATTGGACCTGCAAGAGGTACGACACGATCTCGAGCGCATCCTGTGCGTCGCTCAGCCAACGGGACAGCATGTCAACACGGAAAAACGAACCTCGAGACCGAGTTGGACGCCGTCCGCGAGCGTCGTGAACAGCAGATTCTCGACCTCGTCCCTCGGCGCGTCCAAGTCGCGCGATACCTTGGCAGAGGCGAGGATGGCGGGCGCAGACGAGGAATGACGCTGTAGATATTGCGAGTTGAACGCGTCCAGCGAGACCTCGGCGGGCTTTAGAGCAGCCACGGAGGCATCGAGGACGGACTTGACCGGCTCGGGGACGTCGCTCACCGAAGCCACTACGAATCGTGTTGATAAACGTGCCGACGGGAACGCGGACGACCGACCTTTTCTTGCCAGTTGCACGATGCGGACGTGCACTTCGGGATGGTGTGGGTCGCGCGCGTGCGCCCGGCTAAGCGCTTGCGTCGCTTTCAAGTATTTCTCTACAATGCATGTAAACGCCAGAAAAACATCTGTTCGCAATACGCACTCTGCCGTATCGCAACGTCAAACGAGGTCACGTTCACGTCGATATTGTCCTTGCCAAACTCTCCCAGCAACCCAAGGAACTTGCTCGCCCGCTCCAACGGATCGTCCGCCTTGACGAGCGTTAGCCCCTCTGGATCGTCGTCCTTGGCCGGGGGTGCTTCGAGTCCCTTGTCTTCGTTATGTTTTGGCCGCACTACTAAGCGGATAGTGACATGATATACACGGGAACGGATAAAACGATTTCTTAATTCACCCTTTTGTGAGCTCGCGTCGTCATAGTCTTGCAAGGTATCGACCGTCGCTTTATGCGCCGCCTTCTTTGCCTTGTTCAGCGCTTTCTTGGACTTTTCGCCAGAAGGTTCTACCACGGAAGATCGGTCACGGAGAAGACACGACGGACTCGATGCCTTACCCGGCGGATGTAGGGATTTGATTATCGAAGGATCGTCGTAGAGCTGAATCCATATCTAAAACCCCGTCAGCGTAGGACACTTGAGTAAAAGAGAGGCGTTACTCGAGCGCTCCACACTGCAGCGTGGATATACGCAGGGTGGGAGTGGAGATCGTCTTCCCAGCCAAGCATTCTGTAAAAGTGAGCTCAGTTTCTGATAGGACGTGTCCCCGGGCCGGACGACATGGACGCACGCAACGTAAGAACCGAGCATGCTCCTACGAAGCGAATACAGGTGGAAATCGTATTGCTCCTCGCGGAACCCATGGAACAGCTGAAAGCAAAGAAAAAAAAAAAAAAAGTTCCAGCGCCGAACCCAGCGTATCGGAGAGCGAAGCGTGTACCTTTTGGATAGAATAGTACGTCTTGAGCGCGAGGTGGTATTTTCCTAGGCGTCTCTGCGCGTCGCCCGCTTCGACGAGATAGTGCAGCGCTTGCATCTCGAGCAAGTCTGCGCCGGCGGGTACGCCTTTCTAAAGCGGCAGTCAGTGGTGTGGGCGGCGCGAAGAAATGAGGCGACCTTGGTGAACAGCCCCAGGACCTCGTCTGCTTCGCTGATCATCCCGGCGCGCAGACGGTATTTGCCCGACTTGGTGTTCACGTACCGATCTTGTCCGTCGAGTCTCCGAGCGTCGTCCATGGCGCGCACGGCGCCGTACGGATCGCCGGCGCGTTTCAGTACGCGCGCTTTGGTCATGTACAGCTCGGGCAGCGTCGGCGTGTGTTCCATCGCGGTGTGGAGAATCTCGAGCGCCTTTTCATGTTGACCCAGGGAAGAGTAGTGTTGTGCGAGAAAGTAGAGCGTCCAGAGATAGTCTGCGGGGTCCGACGACGTGGACGGTTGGGAGACGCTCGAACGGATATCTTCGATCATGTCCTGGATCGACTGGAGTTTGAACGGGTCGGTATACAGGTTTTTGACGTCGCTGAAGAGGGAGGGTATCCCTTTTTGAAGTGCGCGCTCGAGATAGGGCTTGACCAATTCCTTGAATTTTTTGCCTGGAAACGGTGAGGGACGGAGTGGGCGATGTAGTCCTGGCTTACCGTCCGCGATAGTCAGAGCTAGCCGTTGATGTGTGTTCGCCTTTGGGTGCTTGGACGAGAATTCGTCGAGGATGCCAAGGGCTTTTGTTCGCGACTCGTCCGTCAGGCTGTCTTTCATGGCGTAAGATCGCGTCGATAGAAGTATTTTGGGCGCATTACCAAGATCGATGCCCGCATTGGCAAGGAAACCCTTGTAATAGTCTTGACTGTCAGGATTTTGGTCGATCAGTTCTCTCCACGATTGTTCGGCTGCCTCTGCCCATTCCTCCCTTTGTGCGCTATCCGTCGACTTGAGTTTTCCGAAAAGACGTGCTTGTCGACGGGATCAGCAGACACGATGGGTGATCCGTCGTTGCTCACCTCTACATTCTGCGATTGCTGGACGATCGACCAACATTCTGTCCTTTGCCTTTTTATCCAGCAGGGCCAAGGCTTCCTGCCACTCTCCCAGTTCTTCCAGTGTGTGGATGTGGAAAAAGACGAGTTCTCCGTACTCGGTATCGCGGGTAGGGACGTTCTAAGATGCGGGGTGAAGGGGGATAGTGCGGATGACGATCGAATCGTACCCGCAAGAAATCCTCCATATGGTCTAGGTAGCGTCGTGCTTCTGCTGGGTTACCGGCGAGTTTGTACGCAAGCGCGACGCCGAGCCATTGGACGCGCGAGTAAGGACGCAGCCGAAGCATGTGGAGGCGCGAGTCGACGAGCGCGTCGTATTGGCGGGTATGCGATTGGAGAATAGACGTCTCTCGGATGATGTTGAAGTTGTCCTACAAAGAGTGAGCCGAGGAGAGAAGGTGCGCGCGCGCGGGGCGCACCTTGTCGATCTTGAGGGCCATGGTGTACGATTTGAGGGCTTCTTCGTAGTTGTGTTCGCCCTTTTGGACGAGGGCCCAGACGTGCCAGCATATGTGCGACTGGAGGTCCTTGCGCATGCCGTCCTTGATCAGGGCGATGCCTGGGTCGCGCTCGCCGAGGTGGACCATGACGAGGCCCTTCATGCACATGGTTTCTGTGGCGGGTCAGACGAGGACAAGGGCGGGGGATGGGTGGGACGCGCCTCCATGTTGGGGATATTTCTTGAGGATCTGGTCTGCGATTTTGCGGCCTTTTGGGAGCAGCTTTTGTTCGTAGGCCTGCAGGAGCTCGGCGAAGAGCTTGCGCTCCTTTTGTGCGAGGACTTGCGAGGACATGCGGGGTATGTTCCTGTCTGCAACGCGGATAGTGCGCAGTGCGGGCGAACGGGGTTTCAATTATTTGCCACAACGTCCTGCATAGTACTGGGATCAGTGCCGAAGCTGAGTTTGAAGTCTTCAAGGCCTTGCTCCCGTAGAAAGCGTTTTAGAGTCCTGCCTTCTTCGGCCCGACCCTTGTATATTCAATCTCCGACGCGCTCGGACGCGTTGACCAAGGCCGAACACGTCCCGCCCGGTGTCGACGACGATGGTGGCTCACACGCGCACCGCCACGGCGCCCTCGAAGAAGCTCGTGTTCAGCGACAAGATCGTCGGCAAGTCGCTCTCCACGGACACCCTCCTCAAGAAGCTCAAGGCCCTCCACACCGAGCTCGCCGAGCTCGACCAGGAGCTCGTCGACGTCGCCTCCCTCGCGGCCGTGCGCTCGCAGCTCATCAACACCTCCCTCCTCCTCCACAAGGACAGGGGCGTAAAGGCGTACACCGCCTGCTGTCTCGCCGACATCCTCAGGCTATACGCACCCGACGCCCCTTATACCCAAAACGAGCTCAAGGACATCTTCCAGTTCTTCTTCAGGCAGCTCTCCGCCGGCCTCAAGGGCACCGATGCCCCCTACTACAACGAGTACTTTCACCTCCTCGAGTCCCTCTCCACCGTCAAGAGCGTCGTGCTCGTGTGCGACCTCCCCCACTCCGACGAGCTCATGTCCGAAATCTTTCGCGACTTTTTTGCCCTCGTGCGACGCGACCTCGCGAAAAAGATAGAGCTGTTTATCGCAGACATCCTCGTCGCCCTCATCGACGAGTGCCAGTCCCTCCCAAGCGACGTCTTGGACACCGTCATGGCGCAGTTCCTGGACAAGAACACGGTCAGTCGTCGCACCACTGATCATGCTTTCCCGCTCATTATGCTCTAGCGTCTGGACCAGCCTGCCTTCCGACTCGCCGTGCAGATTTGCAATGCCACATCCGACAAGCTCCAGCGACACGTTTGCCAGTACTTTACCGACATCATCGTCACCAATTCGCGCGACCTCGACTCGGAGAGCGACTTTGATGAAATACGCACCGCACACGAGCTCGTCAAGCAGCTCAGCAAGTCCTGTCCTTCCTTGCTGCACAGCGTCATACCGCAGCTCGAGGAAGAACTCCGTGTCGACCAGGTTCAAGTGAGGCTGATCGTCACCCAAGCGCTAGGAGAGATGTTTGCCGACAAGGGTGGCTCCGATCTCATCAGAAAGTATCCGACGACTTGGAACGTGTGGTTGATGCGCAAAAACGACAAGGCAGCCGCCGTCCGTCTGAAACTTGTCGAAAGCGCTAGGGGATTACTCTTGAACCTCCCTGAACAGAGAGAGACCGTCCAAGGCAGGCTCCCATATCAGATCCCGTAGACGACAGCCCTGACGCGTTTATAGATATGCTTCAGCTCAAACTCCTAGATCCCGACGAGAAAGTTCGTGCCACGGTGTGCAAAGTATATTCTCAGCTCGACTACGACACTGCCCTCCACTATGTCTCGGAAGCACAGCTTCGGGCAGTTGCCGGTCGTGGCATGGACAAGAAACATCCCGTCCGTGTAGAGGCCATGAATGCGCTTGGCAAGCTATACAGCCTTGCATATCCGGAGATGTACGTACTTTTCTCCCGTGCGTGTTCTCGTCTGATGCATTTACATCCAGCGAGAACGGTGACTCGTCCGCGGTCAGACAATTCGCGTGGATTCCTAATGAAATCTTGCACATCTCCAACTTGACGTCTGAAGCCAAAGCGGCTGCGGAGCAAGTCATTGCCGATTATGTTCTCCCGTTACCTTCGTCGTCCACAATTTCCGCCTCGACGTCGAAAAACGTCGAGGTTGACGAGGTAGCGTGGACAGAGCGTTTGCTCAACATTATGCAGCACCTAGACGACCTCGGTATCAACGCAATTCTGAGTATGAGCGGGATTAAAGCAAAGTGCGTCGATCGATTTTCTCATCGTAGACAGCCAAGATCGACATCGTGCATAGTCGCCCGACCATGTATGAACATTATCTGCAAGCATGCATACAGAACAACGTAAGCCCTCCCCGGATGTCCGTCATAGTTTTCCTTATCAGTGTCTTCAGGGCGGTGTGATCGACGAGAACGAGGATGCAATCATACAACGTCTGAACAACGTGGTCAAGCACTTGTCTCGTACGTGATTTCTCAGGGTCCTATTCATTCCATTGACCCCCGTACCAGGTCAATTCCCCGATCCCCAGAAAGCAGCTCAGGACATGCATGACTTTGCCAAGGCGAACGAAAACAGGCTTTACAAGTTACTCAAGACATGCGTGGATCCCCAGTCCGATCTGAAGAGCATCGTGAAAACCTCGAACGAGTTCCTACGGCGCGTAGAGCAATCGCTCGAGTCCACCCTCCCAACGATGACTATCTTTCTGCGTCGCGCAACGCTCCGCATCGTGAACCAATCGTCCATTTCGACTCTGATCAAGGGGGTTCAGAAGTCAGCTCCGTCGTCGAAGCATGCCCAACAACTTTTAACGTTTATATCAAAGCACTGTCCGATTCTCTACAAACCTCATGTCAGTGAACTCACAAAGGCGATTGCCGACGAGCGGAACGTGACTCTGGTGGAGGTTGGCATGCATGCACTCGCAGCCGTGGTGAAAGCTGATGAATCCCAAGCGGCATTGGACAAGTATGTTTCTTTACTCTATCGTGAGGCAGTTGGCTGACGTGTTCGCCAGACGAACGCTAGAACGCATAACGCGATTTGCACTTGGGGAAAACCCGAAAATTGCCAAATTTGCGGCTCGCTTACTGGCTTCCTTGAATGATCATGAAGACTCTTGTGTGGAAATCATTGAAGTATGTGCCCTTGTCCGCGCTCAATTTTGCGATCTGTTCATTGCTTTCAAGTCCATCTCGGAGAAGCTTTCGGAAGCTACGCCAGAGGAACTTGTTGCCCATACAACCGTTCTAGCACAGATGGCGCGCTTCAAGCTCAACGCATTCGAACATAAGAGTGGCACTATCATGGCATTCTTGATCAAGAAATTGCTCATGGGCCGACGATCAGAAGATACAGTATGTTACACCTGAATTCTCTCCAGATGGACGCCTGAGTTATTTTCGTGATCAAGGGGGAAATGGACGTCGATGACGACTGGGTGCAAGATGACAACATGGCACCAACACAAAAGGCCAGGATCCTCGCGTTGAAAGTTTGTCGGAATCGGTGTCTTGCCAATGCGGCTGCAGAAACCGCAGTGGAGCTTGCTTCACCCGCGATTAAAATGTTTTCGACATTACTTGAGCATTCTGGATCGTTTTCGGCAAATGCACCGGACAGGTTAGGTTTTCGAGTGGGTATGCTGCTTCGGACACGAGGCTGATGCATCACGCCTAGTCCGCCGGTCAAGTCACGCATGCGACTACAAGCCGCCGTGTCGCTTTTACAACTTTCTACCGTCGAAGTGTTTGCGAACGTGATCAATAGCAACTTTATATGGCTAGCTATCACAGTCCAGGTAAGGGGTCTTTTCGGGCTGACGTGCTCGCTGATGGTGATGTGCATCCCCTCAGGACCCATGTTACCAAGTCCGGATAATCTTTTTAACGAAACTCGTGTCTCTGCTAACAGCCCGTAAACTTCCGCCCCGCTTCAACACGATACCCTTCCTCACGATCCACGATCCTGAGGCCGATGTTCGAGACAGAGTGAGCTTTAATTCTACTAAATTTGGTGCCGGACATTAAAGCCTTTTCCAGGCCGTAGCTTATATTTCGTTTATTTCGAGATCTATTCCACCCGCCGCACGTATTGACCAACTAGAAATAATTTTCATCCGTCTTCTTCATCTCCTTGCGCACCACCCCGATTTTTCTACCGCGCACGAAAACATGCAAGAAATTGCGAAGTAGGCTTTCGTTCCATTTCCCGTCTTCCTCCCGCTCATTTCACATTTTTAGATATATTGAATTCTACCTTGATTTGATCGCGAGTTCTGACAACGTTGCGCTTCTTTACCACCTTGCGATGAAAGCCAAGACCGTACGTGACTCAGAATCGCATACGTATAGCGAGGTGCAAAATTTTTTCACTCGACTTTTACACATGTTGATTTTTGCTGAATCTAGAATCTCTATACGGTGGCAGACCTCGCCCAAGAACTGATCAAGGCCCACGCGCAAGGTCGTTCGTGGACCCTTCAGAGTTACCCCGGTAAAGTCAAATTGCCCTCGGACATTCTGCGCGCACTTCCAGGTCCAGGCGCTGTTGTCAAGGTGAGTGATATGACCCCGCGGGTGGTATGAATTCGCGCTGAGAAACGATACAGGTAGTCAAGACGCAATATCTGTCCGAGGAAACCATCACTTGGCTGAGGGAGATGAAGGGGCACAAGCCAGCCGCGAACGCCAAGGTAAGATCGAATGGCACGCCCATTTTTTGATCCGTTGACGCCTTTTGTTCTGCAGGAGAAGAAGCGGGAACCAAAGGAGGCAAGGGATGGCAAGTCCCCGCCTGCGAAGCGCAAAGCGTCTCGAGCGCGAGCAAACGGCGCCCCAAAGTGGGTGTGCGAACGCGGAGTAGCGCTTCTTGCTGACGTTTTGATGATGTCGTCAACAGGCGTGCCAAGACGCACAAGTCGGCGCGGTGGCACAGCGATCAGTCTGAATCGGAAGAAGAAGCGTCGTCTGACGAGGCGTCGGTGCCTGATCCATCAGAGAAGGCGACGTCCCCGCGACGTTCGAGTTCTGTGGTGAGCGACACCGGTCCGGAAGAGGACGGCGGCGAGCCGTCGGAACGAGAGAAAAAGTTTGGTCGCAAGGCGAGAGTGAAGGCGCAGGTGAGTTATTTCCAAGCGCAGGAAGGCACGGCGTTGATGATGCAAAAGGAAAAGATGAACAAGCAGGGAAAGAAGAGAAAGTCTTGAGTGCAGAGGGGGTGTGTATGGCTTGTTTCGTGAATGCCTTGTATTGCTATTATTGTGTTTTGCTCTCGTAATCTCTACGCTTTGATTCGTCCTTGATGGAGGCACACTGGCACGCTGTAAGTCACGGACGAGTTCGCGTGCTGCCTGCTGAGACCTCGTATTTTTCTATCTGTGACTCATCTCTATAGCATTTGTAGTACATGACTTGGAGGCTGGAACAATGTGCGTGTCTTTCTTTAGTCTTCGTCTTGACTACAGGGCGATGGGACAGGTTTGTTTACGTCCAGCGATCCTTGGGCATTCCCGGGGTCAATACTAGTGACATGATGTCGGGATCGTCACTGGCAGACTGACGTGAGATATGCCAGCGTAGCTTTTTCTCCATTCCCTACGTCTCTCTCACATCAACTCTCTCCTTCTCGGCCGTTCCCCACTTCTCTGAATGAAAAGACAACCGAGCACGGTGGTCTTAAATTCGTTGGTGCGCGATGGGTCCGCGTCAAACATCCAAATTGTCCTGGATCATGATCTGCCCGAGTCGTACCGTATCTCGAAGCCACTCGTCCAGGTCGACTCCAACACCGAGGCGTCTCGCTGTTCGACATGTTACGGACGTGCGACGCTGGCAAGTTGCGGGTACGCATCCTCGAGGGGCGAGCGCGTCGACACGCGCGAGACTTTTTTTTTCGTGGTCTTTCATCGTGTTGTTTCGTTGACACAATGTTTGGCCCGGGGTTAAGCCTTGTGCCACTTATTCTCCGGGACCGCGACGTTGCTCACATCATGATGTCGGTCATAGGATTCTCGTTTCCGCAGCGTGCGTTTCCGGTCGATACGAACGCCTCTTGTGGTTTATTCGCCGGCGTCGTTTCCAGTTCTCATGGGTCCGGGGGCCAGGGGTACATGTGCTACGGCCGTCCTCGAGTACCCGCTCAACATGCAAGTCGCGGTGCGGGCGAGGTAAGTAATGAAGTAGACGTGTCTCATCGACCGACAATATAAGCTCCCTCCTAGCCCGGGACCGCGACACGTTGACTCCTCGGTTTTCGATCACAAGATATATCCGTCAATTACGTTTTTTTTGGGGGGCACGAGGCCCTGCGGACGGTTATGCTGGTACTAGTCTCGAATTGGAGGAATAAGGTCGTTTCCTTGCGTGGTTCTCGAGATAGCGCGGTTCTGCGTTCGGCACCCAAGATGAAGGTAAATGTCAGCGTTTTTCGCACGCGAACCGAAATGAAAACAACACAATGGCTATCCTTGGACCCGAACCGGCCATTTCCGGGGCTCCCTCGTTTCATGGATGACATCATGAGTCCTGCAGTCATCATTTCATTGTTCGCCGGAGAAACACCGCCTTATCGCCAGCCCATTAGGCGACCGCAGTTTCACCGCAGCAGAGAACTTTCTCCCAGACTTGAACGCCAGCCTATCAACATGTGGCCCCGCTATACCCTCTACTCTTGACCTCCATCCATGTTCGGTTTTCTCTCCGTCATGCGACGGTCTTTATTTGCAGTCAGCGACAGCAAAACCCTCCAGGCCCTCCTCCAATTTCTCAGAATTGTGCCATTTCATGGCCTGATCTCTCTCATGCTCCTTTG
>JBBPQL010000966.1:0-14350 GCA_038092515.1 Boletus subparvulus | reverse complement strand
TCTTAGTCTTTCTGCTAAGAACACTGCTTGGTCCGTGCGCCGGGTACACACTTATATAAAGCGACGATATCTCTTGTACTTTTCTTTAACTTGAATCTACTCAATCTCCCCTGGATCTCTCTAAGTCTTGGCACTACTTCTGAGTGTGCGCTCTCTTGGAAAACCCCTTTGTCTCCTTGAAACTCCCTGAACAGCCGTTCGCCATCAGGAAGTCGCTGTGGAAGCCCCCAGCACCCTTGTTCTTTGAAGACGCCCTTCAAAGATCTCCTTGCCCCTCGTCAATTTGAGTCTACGCCTGTCTCTACCCGAGCCAAGCGTAACAGGGGGGTTGGTGAGGGAAGCAATTGAAATGTACTTGCCATGCCATTCCACAGTGTTGGTGGGCGCGAAAGTAGACCCTTGAACCATGGCCGCCACGACGTCCCCAAAGATTTCCAGCACTGCCAACTTATGACCCTTAGCTGTTCTTTTGCCCATGCTGCTTTCGGGTGCAGCCTCAAGCTCTTCTTTGGATGGCGCTCGGTGGAGGATCTCCCTCCACAGTTGAGGGATGGGGAATTGTGCGGGGGGTCATGGTCGAGCCGACTGATCCAAAGTGGGTGAATCGTGAGCCAGTTCATCATGAAAAGCTGGCGGCGCTCTGGAGTCTGGCCAGAGACGAGGGCGGCTGGTTCTGGAACGTGGTAACCTCTATCGACCAGGTCCTTCATCACCCTGGATGGGTCCTTGTCCATGTGCCTCATGGCGTTCTCCCAAATGGGGAGAGGCAGCGGCATCTCAGGCATACAAATCTCTTCCCATTTGTCTTGGCCACCAGTGTTACCTCCTGCTATGGTACATTAGTCCTCACCTAACGAATGTCATATCAGAGATGACCTACTTGGCTTGGGATGAATGCACTCCTTTTGTGCGGCTCTCCTCGCCTGCGCCTGAGTGGGCATTCTGCCCACTTGACTCGAAACTTGCATCTGAGAGGAGGAAGCTTGAGCAACAGGAATGCTGGGGTTCACCGTGGTTGCGTAGTGGCGGCGGGTATGGATATGGCACTGTAAGCCACCGGGTCCGTGGTAGAGGCAATCGAAGGGATGGGTGGGTTTGCTGCCTTCGGAATATGTGCTGCAAATGATGGTGTCGGGAAAGGTATATCTTACTGCCTTCTCAATGACGGTGCGGGGAGTGATAGTGAAGTTGTGGCAGACCAGCCACACCAGCACACCTATGTGGAACAACTCATCGCAGACCCTGGTGTCTGCGGTAAAACAGCCCATCCATTCAGAGCGGACAGGGTGAGGGACAGAGGGTGGATAGCCAACGTGAGGGAGGACGTCAAGGGCGTAGTCAAGGAATGTCATTAGGTCCAAAAAGTACCACTGTATCTGAGCCACAAACATGACTATGTCATGGAAGGTGAGAGGGTGATTGAAAATGACCATGAGATCATGGTCTAAAGCCTTGAGAATCCGACCGGCCATGTCCTTCTTGTCCCCACATGTTTTTTTCCAGTCAGCATAACAGGCGTTGACAATCAAGTGCAAGGAGGCAATGCTGATGGCTTTGTCCCAGTTTAGTTTTCCAATGAGAAAGGCTGCGTGGGGGAGGGGCTCAAAATCCTCGAGGGTTGGGCAATACCATGCCCATGAGAGGGGGTTGGGAAAAGGGTGTTGGTCACTCCGGCGTATGCAGACCGTGAACTGGTACTCCTGGCAGTACAGTTGGGGCCACTGGAAGCAATCCATGACTCCAAACCGCCCATCCGATCGAGCACACAATTCTTTGTCATCATTGTGGGGCTTGGGAATGAAGGGCACGTTTGGCGAGGTGTAAATTATTGTTCCGTTGGTGTTACAAGCGATAGATTTAGCATCGAGGCAGTTGATGGTGGCTTGGGGGTGCCAAATGAGCTTAGTTCCGCAAAGATAGCACAACAAGACTCACCATCGTCAGGGCGAGTTTGAGGACAGTATATAGACACAGCTGTGGCCATGATGTACGCGCTGGTATATGCCTAGATCAGGGGGCAATGGATGGATGCCACAGTGGAGATGTATAGGAGAGATCCCTTGGAACTGCGTGAAGAAATTGTAAGAAGAAAAAGAGGAAGGAGAGGAAGATGCTTCAAGGAGCCTTCAACCCCACTGACACTTGACACGAGGTGGCGATGGGGCAGCTCTGTGGACACAAAGTCCAGAGGCGTTCCCAGCACAACACAAAGTCTGACCGCAGGGAAGAGTTGAGTGGCACAAAGCCAACTCAGTGAGGGAAATACCAAGGGGGCGTTCGGCGCCAGGTGTTGAGGGAGGGCACTGGAGGGCATGGGCGGTGGGCAGCATTGGCGGTGGCGGAGAGGGCAGTCCAGGCATGGGTGAGCACTAGAAGCAGCAGGGAAAGAGAGAAGGGCAAGACAAACAACCACAAATGAATTACCTTTCCTGGAATGCTAACTGTAGGACAAACAACAACAAATGAATTAGGAGACACGGTCAAGCAAACAATGACCAACAAATTATGTCAGTTTTTGTTCCCGGGTCAATTCCTCATCCTCCGACCCGTCGTCCTCGCTGCCCTCGCCATCTCTCTCGCTCCCACCACCACCCTCACCCTGCCACTGCCCTCATCCTACCACTGCCACTGCCACTGCCCTCATCCCTCATCCCGCCACCGCCACCGCCACCACCCATGCTCTCGCCACCGCTCCCGCTCTCACTCCCACCACTGCCCTCGCCCTCTCCACCGTCCTCACCACCACTGCCACCCTTGCCTTTTTTCAACATCTGGCGCCGATCAATGGACCTCCCTCACCAAGTTGGCTTTGTGCCGCTCAACCCTTCCCTGCAGTCAGACTTTGTGTCCATGGAGCCGCCCCATTGCCACCTCGTGTCGAGCATTAATGGGGTTGAAGGCTCCTTGAAGCGTCTTCCTCTCCTCCTCTTTGCAACAACCTTGGTGCTAATTGACACCCCTGTAAGCACAGCACTAGCCTTGCTCTCATACCATACTAATAATATCTTTGTTGTATTTCCTTGCCAGCAATCTCCCCTCGGGCCACTGATTCGGATGAGTACAAGTGTGTTTCCACTTACAGGTGGTATACACAGTGGTACAGTGGCTCAAAAAAATGTCCCAATGTTTGCATGTTTTTCACTAAAGTTGATAACCCCTAACCACATCTAACCTGGGCCCTAACATATGAGTACATCAAATGGAGTACCTACCCCTGGCCTGCTATGGGTGCAAGGGTTAAGAGATTTGGATAAGACCTGGTGAAATGGCAGTCATTTCAAAATGACATGTCGTTGGGACACTTATTTGACCCCAATTTATATTATGCATTTTAGTACTTTGTATGCCCTTCCTTTGCTTGTATCACTGCCTCAAGTCTTCTAGGCATACTCTCAATTAGTTTCTGGCACTCCTCAACCTCTGTCTTCCTCTACTCTGCTTCAATTCTCTCCCAGAGCTTCCAAATTCCTTTTGCTGGTCTTTCATAGCCATTGGGTCTTTTCTTGAGATATTTCCAGAGGTGCTCAACAGGGCTAAGGTCTGGTGACTGAGCTGGCCTGTCAAGAAGCCTAATCCCTTGAGATTTGAACCAGTTTTGAGCCCTTTTGGAGGAGTATTTAGGGTTATTATTCTATTGAAAGATAATGCTCTTCTTAGAAAGTCCAGAATTCTCCATGCTGGGAAGCAGTTTGTCCTCTAGAATGGACACATACTGCTCAGCATCCATCCACCTCTCCATCTCTACAAATATTCCCACTCCATTCTGCCCCATGCATCCCCAAACCATCAAGAAACCTCCTCCAAACTTTACTATTTCTTGTTCTATAAAGGCTTGCTTGCTTGTTTTCACATATACATCCTTCCATTTGATCCATTCCTGTTGAGTTTTGTCTCATCTGACCAAATGACTCTGGTCCAGTCCTCCTAGTCCAGTTCTTATACTTGAGAGCAAAGTCCACCCTTCTCTTTCCATGCTTGATAGACAATAGGAACTTCCTTCTCTTGATCATAGCCTTAAACATTGAGCCTTGTGAACATTGTGAACAGTTTGGGCAGAGATTGGAGAGGAGAGGGAGGGTTGATGAGAGGGGTGGCTTGGACAGCATTGTTAGCCCTTCCAGTGGTAATACTAGAGACAATTCTTCTCTTGTTAAGAGAAGAAAACCTGGAAGGATGTCCTAACTTGACATTCTCCTTTCTGTGAGGTTCTCCTTGATGGCTCTGGCCATAGTAAACTTCCCTAGACCAGTCTTGGATGCAATCTGTCTAGCAGAAAACCAGATTCAGAGAAAATAAAGATATTTGCTCTAATAGAGGTAGGAATGGACTTCATGGTGTAGTGAGGTCAATTGAAGTGGGACACAGGGTGTTTATATCACTTTGAAATATGTCACTTATCTAATTACACAGCCTGGTAACATAGCAATCATCAATTACTGTCTAATGTCTATGTTACATATCATATAATGATTGATAAATATGGGGTCAAATAAGTGTCCCAATGACATGTCATGTTGAAATGACTGCCATTTCATCAGATCTTATCCAAATCTCTTAACCCTTGCACCCATAGCAAGCCAGGAGTAGGTACCTCATTTGATGTACTCATATGTTAGGGCCCAGGTTAGATGCGGTTAGGGGTTATCGACTTTAGTGAAAAACATGCAAATATTGGGACACTATTTTGAGCCACTGTATGTATGTAGTACCTAATTGCACAACATCTAGATACTAAATATACGTGACAATGTTCATACCTAGCTCCATCATCCACCGCTGGAGCTCATCCAGCATGGCTTGTCACACAGCATCTCGTCGGATGACTCCAATCAAGGTGTGTGCCTTGTGAAAATCCAACATCCAATTTTCCAGACTGACTTCTCGTTCCTCTCGGCCCCCAAATTGGTAGTCATGGATGTTAGCAGCAATGGCAGCTGCCCCGAGTGCGAACATGTTGTTGAGTGCATTGTGTGGTGTATTTACATCGATATGAATCCACAGCTCTGGTTTGCACTTGAAGATCCGGTGCACAATTATCTGGTGGAATGTAGTAGCTGTGAAATAATCATCCTCTGGGGACGCCTGAAGGAAGGAGAATGTCCTAAGTAGATCCTTGGCCTTGTCAACGATAGCAGTATGTGAGGGAATCGGGTAGCCATACTCCCGTTGAAGACTCGCGAGAGTGCACATCAGAGCAGCGCCCTTCCACCCATGCAACAGTTCGTTAAGACATTGCACAACATCCTTCCGCATGGCCTTTGGCTGCTGGACTTTGGCTGCTCCCACCACACTTCGATGCCCCTTCCGGATTGCCTTCTTGATTTCCAAATCGCGACTGTTGTTGCTCCCAAAGATCGCTCCACATGTAATGGTAACTTTCATTAACTCATCTTGCACATGCCTAATTGCTTGTGACAGTATTCAACCGTGAACCACACAGTGGTTCTGGTGCTTCCGAGGTCTCATTTTGGAAGCACCATTTCGGAACCGCTTCCGAGTTTCCCGCACCCTTCCGAACTCAGAAGGGCCAGAGGTATTTCAGCAATGACCGGAACCGCTTCCAGAAAGTTCTCGTGCCCTTCCGAACTCGGAACCGTCAGAAGCACTCTAACTGTTTGACCATTTCATATGTTCACTTAAACCTTTGACTTCCTTTTGTTACAGCACCTATTACCATATATTATAAGCTTCATTCAGGTCCATCAGGTGGCTTAATATGAGTATACCTCCGCCCATGCTATATATATGTTTATCCTACTTACAAGCACCTCAGTCGTCTGTGTCCATCTAAGACAGCGGCTGAGGTGAGTTTTTCTTTTCACTTAGTTTTTACTTCTAGCGAATGTACTGTAGCTCTGGGCAACTCCTGCCCTCTTCTTAGATTCTGTCAGCTTGGTTGGTCTCCTCCTTGGTTAAGCTGGCAAGACGTGCTGGTTTATTGGCAGGGGATGGAGGGGGTGGGGAGAGCTGCTCAGTGGGCTCATTTGTTGCGAGACTGGGAGTCTTATCCATTGGGAAAACCGTGTCTTGATAGTGCAGAAAGGGCTGCTGGTGGAAGGGGTGTGGCATGAACGAGCCGCTGGGATCGAAGTATGGCTCGCTGAATGGGCCTGGTGGGGGGATCTCGCCGCTCAAGCATGCCTCGCTGAACAAACCCAGATCGAGTGGGGGGATCTCGCCACTCAAGTAGGGCTCTTTGAACAAGTCTGGATTGACTGGTGTGGAGATGTTGCCGTGATTTTCATAAAACCCCGGTAACGGGTAGGTCTGGTAAGTGTCAGCACATCTGATCCAGAGACATCTAATGTATTTACAGGTTCTTTGTTGTGCAAAACCAGTGGTGGATTATTTATAGGGCGATTGGATGTAGGCATGGAACCAGAGAGTCAACGTTGGGGTGAAGAAGGTGGTGGAGGTTAAGGAAAAACACGTTGAGGAAGACACAAGGCCACGAGGCATGGAAGAACTGATACAAGGAGCATACAGGGATACATAGAGTATATTGGATTAGGGGCTACATGCAGAACAATAAATGTCCGCCATGACTTAGGTTGACAAGATGCTGAGATGATTGTTATCTTCGTCGTCACAAGCTTCATCACCATCTTCTGCCTCGGCATCTTCCTTGGAAAAAACCTTATGAACTTTGTTATCTTCACCCAACCAGCATGAACCATGGACCAATCACATCCCACAACTGACCCATGTGCGACCCGGCGAGGGTCAACACAACAAGTTCTGCTGTACGGGCATTTCTATAATACTCTTGGTTGCCCACAAGTTCCCCCAGGCCATGCATCCCGAGCACTTCATCGAGAACATCGAGAAATGCTCCACCAACAGCAAGCTCTCCATCATTCTGGTCGCACATTGTGCACAAAAAGGCTCGCCGCTGTTCTGTAAATTTGATTTCTGCTATTGTGAGTGCAACCCGCAGTGCAAGACGGTTGTAATCCGCCTGTTTGAGGTCAAGTGCTGACAATAAGACTCTGTCAGGCATTGCAGAAAGTGCATCAACAAAGATATCCCTGTTCTAATTTGCATGTGAGATAATTGATCGAAACAATGATATGGCATATGTACCTCCTCTACTCCATCAACCGTTAGATCAGTGGGGGACAATATTCCGAATGATCGTGCTGCATAAAGCAGCCCAGGGAGGACGTTTCCACTCCTTGGAGTGTAAGGCCGATATCATTGCTTCTGGGTTTTGGAGAACCAGGACTCGAGACTAGGATCTTGATTGTTGGGGTGTCTGTACCCAGGGGAAAAGGGGGGAATGAATGAGAAGTGGGGTGAATGAGCGAGAGTGTCCGAAGTGGACATTCTTCTGATACAGCCGCTGTCAAATGGGAACTTGGACTTGATACACTGAGGCTTGATCACTTGATCACTCTCGTTGGGACTGGGTACAGAGGATGAAGGCGCAGAGTCAATCAGGGAGGTGAGAGAAGGACTGGAAGATAAATGGCTTGCATCACTGAGGGGCATACTCAGGCTATGTGCTATATCGACTGCGGTGTAGAGCCCACCGTTTTGTCAGAGTGAATTACTGAGTTTAAACCTTAAAGTTCAATGAACTTCCCATAGGGACCACATTCAAGTTAATATTGCAGTTTTTCAGTGTAGACGCCCTGTCAAGGGATCACCGATACACCAATAAGGTGGGCTTGGGGCTCTCACGAAATAAGCACTATGCTTCTAGTATGCTACACCTGCATCTACCCGAAGATACATGATGTGGTGGATATGGTAAGGGGTCTTTGGTAAGGATTCCATCAGATTTGCTTCCTTGGTGTTGGGTAAGCTGAGCTCACTGCAATGAAGTAAGACCCTGCAACAGTATCCAAGCGCTCAGGCTGAGTTTCATCTCACTTATTTCTCTGTCCACTTCTTCCCTAAATCTAGAGTTTGGATAGATATGACGGGAGTATGATACATCTGATAGGATGATGAAATCAACGACCTTGTAGATGAGCATCATTTCCAAATGAACATTGGTGATTAAGAATGAGATATCATAACCCTTGGGAACATCAATACTTTGACCTCGTCACGTCGATTAGACCTACAGGGACAGGTTTTCTGCAATGAAGCTCTTGGTGCGCCACATCATGAAGCACGCGAGTTGGTGGCATAGGATGTGTTCAATCTCATGTGCTTGTTTGATCTTGATGCTCATCCGTATTGAGTTGACTGAGGCCTTGATCAGCACGTGTGCATTCTCATTGAGTACGTTTGACTGTTTGAACATGTCAGTCTTCCCCCAACACTCAAGCATTGACACCCATTCAGAGAGGACAGGGCGAGGGACAGAGGGTGGGTAGCCAACTTGAGGGAGGACGTCAGCGATGGATTTGGCATCGAGGCGGCGGGTTCCGTAAAGATAACATGACAAGACTCACCATCGTCAGGGCGAATTTGAGGGAAGTATATAGACACAGCTGTGGCCATGATGTATGCACTGGTATACGTCTAGATCAGGGGGCGATGGATGGATGCCACGGTGGAGATGCGTAGGAGAGATCCCTTGGAACCATGCGAAGAAATTGTAAGAAGAAAAAGAGGAAGGAGAGGAAGACGCTTCAAGGAGCCTTCAACCCCACTGACGCTCGACACGAGGTGGCGACGGGGCAGCTCTATGGACACAAAGTCCAGAGGCATTCCCAGCGCGACACAAAGTCTGACTGCAGGGAAGAGTTGAGTGGCACAAAGCCAACTTGGTGAGGGAAATACCAAGGGGACGTTCGGTGCCAGGTGTTGAGGGAGGGTGCTGGAGGGCGTGGGCAGTGGGCGGCATTGGCGGCGGTGGAGAGGGCAGTCCGGGCATGGGTGATGCACTAGAAGCAGTGGGGAAAGAGAGAAGGGTGAGACAAACAACCACAAATGAATTACCTTTCCTGGAATGCTAACTGTAGGACAAACAAAAACAAATGAATTAGGTCAGCTTTTGTTCCGCAGATACGGTCAGACAAACAACGACCAACAAATTATGTTCTCATCCTCCTCGCCACCCTCGCTACTGCCACTGCCACTGCCCTCATCCCTCATCCCACCACTGCCACTGCCCATGCTCTCACCACTGCTCCTGCTCTCACTCCTGCCACTGCCCTCGCCCTCGCCCATGCCCTCGCCTCCCCACTGCCCTCACCGCTGCTGCCGCCCTCGCCTTCCTTCAACACCTGGCGCCGATCAATGGACCCCCCTCACCAAGTTGGCTTTGTGCCGCTCAACCCTTCCCTGCGGTCAGACTTTGTGTCCATGGAGCTGCCCCATCGCCACCTCGTGTTGAGCGTCAGTGGGGTTGAAGGCTCCTTGAAGCGTCTTTTTCCCCTCCTCTTTGCGACAACCTTAGTGCTACTCCCTACTCCAAACCGGTCCGTACCACCTGTGTAGGTTATATTCCTCTGTTGTAATTTTTCTCGTCCAATCACGCTTGTGCAGCACTCACAGGCCATCAGCATCGACACCCATGTAAATACAGCACTAAACTCGCTCTCATACTCTACTAATAGCCCTCTCATATAGCGCTAATTCCTCTCTTGTCATAGCGCTCAACACGTGTCCCTGCTGGCCATCAATTGTATCCCCTCCATGTGCTATACTAATCTCACTCCCATGGTAGGGTCTCATAATCAAGGTCTCATGTATAAACGGAAGTGATATCCTCTAATATTGTAGGACGCTCCACAGTAGCAACTGCAATGAAGGTTAGTCTCATCCTGGGAGCATCATTGACATTACTTACTGTTGTTCCTCTCGCACCAGGCGACTATGCACTCTGCATGCAGCCAGAAATTACCACTCAGCTCCATTGACCAATTACTTGCCTGGCGGAGCAGAACTATTCATGAGTCGCCCAACCTCTGTTTGAGCAGATCCCTGATTACCCTAGGTTGTCCATTGATGTCATCCAACCACAGCAAAATCAGCTTGAAATTTCGATGCTGGAGCAGTGCCATTAAACTGTGAGTGACCGTGCGACTCATTTTCCACATCATTGACAGGTGTGTCAAGCGGGATAAATGCTGGAACCCACTAGCGATTGTGTCCAAAGCCCAGTGAGTGGTTAGATCCAGATGCGTAACACAATGGAATACAGATGTGTCCGGGAGGTACACGAAGTGCATTTGAAAAAATAGGGCAGGATCGACCGAGAGGAACCTCAGGTATGTGAGGTTATTGAGCACATTGAGGATGACATGAAATCGACAGAGGCTGTTCCCTCCCCATGTAGGGCAAGGTTGATCAGACGAGGGCAGCGGCAGAGGAGCATTGCAACAGTGCCAGGGGGGACAGACATACTGATTTGAAGGTAAAGGACAGCCTTCGACCTCGTGGTGAGTGAATGCAAGAGGCTCTCCGCACAGGCCTTAGACAAGATAATTATTTTTCTGTACAGGATAGGCTCAATCCTTCGCTGGAAGAATTTCAGCTCCATGTATGATAGCAGTCGGGAGCCCTCACCATATTTTCACGCATCGGGCCACCCGCATGTAGTTGGCCAGTTCGTGCTGCTGTCTACTCGCTGATCAAAACACCATTTGCTCCAGCTCATTGGGCAGATTCGTCCTGTGAAAGTTGGAAGCAGCGACCATAGGCAATAATGACAGGTAGTAGGTGGGGGGGGGGGTAAAAGGACCTCCGGAATGTAAGGGGGGAGGGGGGGATTTATTCCATGTTCGATCTACTGAGATATCTTACTAGGTAATATGGCGGAAGGATCACGCATCGGCTTACCGCAGCCAATCCAATCTGACTCGTCAATTCTTTGTAACACAACATTTGCCACCCCTACAATCTTACCAACTGTACCGAAGGACCCGTAAGTAACATTATGGCTATACAGCACGGACAATGGTCCCCATCCCTGTCCAGGTATCATTTAGATCTCAGCGTAATACATCTTATGTGACGCTCGGACAGCCACTTCCATTTACGGATGAGGAGAAGAGGTTTTGGTGTGGCCATGGCCAAGCCATGGCATAGTGTCAGTATGGGGGCATTCGTAAGGTAAGTGGGTGCTTCGACTGATACTACACTTTATGTGATGATAAAATGGCCACTTCCATGTCAGGACAGCAAGAGGAGGCTTTGGTATGGCCATGGCCAAGCTATGACATGGCATTGTCCGGCAGATAGGCTTGATTATCTCACGTCCCATCATCGCTGCAGGGCGGACGGCCAGAAAGGTTTGTTTCTATTCAGTCACTTCACTGATCAACATTGTCACCCAGGCCGACCCGTTGTCCTCCAGCTGAATTGCTGCCTTTTGATGACCGAGCCTTGTGCTGCTTTAAAGATTCTTGCCCGGCTGTGATGGTTTCCTGAGGGTATAAAACCTACCAACAGACTGTAGCAAGTATAGAAATAGTTAGTGGGTACGATTGGTTCGTCCCAAAAGAGACTCAAAAGGAAAGGGAGAAGTCCGGGAGAAGTCCAATTGACAGTACTCAGCATTTAAGAACAAGTCTGAGCGGAATGCGAGCGGTAGTCCGAGCGTTAATCCGATAGTCCGAGCAGTTTCGGGCCTATGGAATGAAAGAGAGAGATGGTAAATACACAGTAGATGGTTTACTGCGTTCAGTGTTGAAGATGGTGACGGTGACGGTAATTGTGAGCCAAAAGGGAGCTGGTATTTTCAATACCATACATGGATGTTATAGTCCAAGCATTCTTGGACTCTAACTATGACCAGAAACTACTAGCCGTGACATGAAACCCAAAGGGGTAATGAAAATACACTATTGGAAATGAACAGACAGGCGCCACCATCTGTCTAGACAGAATGGAGCATTTTTATATAGCGGCTGTCACATGTGATTGGTCCAGAATTAAAAGACCTAAAGAGAAACAATGATGAGATCGCCGAAGTCCGTGGAAGGCATGTGGCAAGGAAGAACGACGGGACCGAGAAGTAGTGGAATGGACAATGATGAAATAAGGACAAACAGATAGTTCCAATATAGAAGACCGAGACGACCGACGCTCCAGAGTACCGGAGTACCTTCGGACTAAGATGGCTGGGCTCGGACTTGTCAAGGATGTGTTGGAGAGGATATTAGAGTGAAAGGGGATTCTAGGAATGTGGGGGAAATGGAGGATATGCCTACAAAGACGTACAGTCTCTACACCACTTTTGACACTTCAAGTCATAAGTACAATGGAGTCAGATGGTCGTGCATGCATTTGCCCCACTCTGTTCTATCTCTACCTGAACAATGACCAGTGCAGCCACCTCCTCCCAGAGCATCAATTCGACAGCGTCCAGTGTAAACAACCCACCACAGAGTGTTGACCCCACTATCCTGATGCAACAGATACAACATATTATCTTGGTGCACAACTGTATCCTGAAATCCGGGAACCACCAGGGCAAATTGCAGAGTATATTTCAACTATTCTGCATGCCCATCAACTGACATTTCTTTTGGTAGAGCTCCCGGAAATTTCCACCATAAAGGTCATGTCATCAGACGCCTCGTGGCTCTCCACAATGGTGTCGATGACATGTTAGCGGAGGCTGACTGACGAGCCCATGATGCTAACACGGGTGTCACAATCAACTACACACACCGGTTCATGATGTAATGAGTTGCTTATCAGTGTCATTGACACTGTATCCAAGGGAGAATCATTTGTACACCTCCTACAAGCAACTACTACAGTGGATTCCCTCTGTTCGTGACATCCCTCTGACCGACCTGCACGATGCTCTACAACAGGTGAGAAATCCATTACCTTTGGCTTTGTACAATGGAACTGAGGAGGATTCAGCTCAGACAAGGTGCTGACAGTGGCCGCACTGATGATACCCGCAGGCTCAAAGTACTGGTCATCAACTGGCTCATGCAGGGCACACCAAGACCCGAACCTCCTCTCAGCACAGAAGACAAGACTGGGCGAGGCTTCTACAATGATGCCACTGGACACCTTTTGTGTCCAGTCGACTATGACTGGAACAATGCCAAGTAAGTGATTTCTGTGCTATGACATGTTTCACAATTAACTATCATAACGATACAGCCAACGGCAGAAGATATGTGAGTTCCATCCCGACTCTCTCGTCACCACACAGTCTTGGCCTGCATTTCTATATGCTGATGGCCAGTTCAACCCTAACAACCCTGACAACGGCCTGTTCAAGGGTGGGATCTTAGAGAAGGTGAGTCCTGCATCATGAAAACCTACATTGTTACTCATTCTCTATTTCAGGCCTTCAAGGCTATTTTTATTTCTCCAAGTGCTGCAGAGGCCTTGGGGAATGAGAGCACCGAGGGATCCTCTTTGTCAAGGCACCACCAAGGTGAAAGACGGACACGAACTCATGTGGCGAAACTGATAGATATGAAGACAGTTGAACTGCGCGCCATAGCCTATGTGGCTTGCCAGGTAAGTTGTTCACTTTTCGTTGACATTGACCATGACGTTGATTGATCATCGGACTGCCTGATAGGTTCGGTTTGCCCTGTCCACTGTTGGTTCTTGGGCGATTGTCGATGGTGTGTTCAATAACCACAAGTTCTATGAGGTGATAGTGGAATGGTTCGAGGAAACCAAGACTGAGGAAGACAAAAGATTAGTCGATGATCTTTTGATGTGGTGGAGCAGGTAAGTTCATCAGACGTCTCACATCATAATTGGCACTGATTGGAAAATGCAGGAGAGTATTTGGGCCAACATATGCTTTTCAGATCGAGCGAGACCATTCTGCTCAGAGGTCTGTAGCGAAGTCGCTGAAGACGCGCCGCATCACTACTGGTGACCCGCCTGTCATATAGTTCAACCAGAGTACTATTTGTAAGCGAATTATGAATCCCATCCATTGTGAATTATCATATGGTGAGCAATGAAGAAGGCAATGTGTAAAAAAGTCATTTGGTTATTGAATGTAAGTACTCAGTGGTTGGGAAACCAGCTAAGGTATATACCTATTGAATGTAAGTACTGTATGTAGTCAGTACTAGTATAGGTAAGTAAATGATTAGTGTGCTCACCTCAGTGGTTGGGAAACCAGCTGAGGTGTCTAGCTACGAAACGAAGGTTCGAATAACTACGTGATTATGTAATGATGTGGCTGTACGACCACACTCGAGTTTGTCTACTCCAACATTGGTTTCCTCTACTCCCCGTCTGATAGACTTCCTCCTTCGTAATCATGTGGTTCAGAATTGTTCATCATCACAATGACGTTGTCCAGTGCAAATGAATATACAATTGTCAAGTCTGGGAACTCTGCTTCTACAATGCACATGTCACACTTGTCCCCCTTTCTGACCCTTATTCAATGTTGACATCAAGCTGACTGTATTACAGCCGGTTTAGCGTGGATGAACTCCTTGCCAGATGC
>JBBPQL010000965.1:0-14363 GCA_038092515.1 Boletus subparvulus | reverse complement strand
ATTGACAGTAGCCTAGGGGTCTAATCTAACATCTTGATTCCGTCCCCAATCCTTCGTCTGATCTCGCTCATCACACACATCTAATCTCACTCGACAAACTTTATCATATTATCTAAGCACCTCAACAAACTACATACCCGCGACGAACAATAACCGCCAAATGGCTAAACCAATTGACGACCAGACTAAACATCGACCGCAGGCTAGCGATATCAAACAAAAAACCTAAATTCACATCCAGAGTTAAACAAACCTGGACACCAATACTCGACCACCCAAACTCCCTCCCAGCCGACTGGCACAAAAATCTAGAGGTTTTAGTGGGTATTACCTTATCCAGGCCCCCTGATGTAACCGGGGAGACCAGTTAAGTCACGGAGCCCCACACCCCTCGCGCAAGCGGGGCGTGCGTAAGAGCATTTTCCCTCGGACCGATTAGCCTCGCTACTCGCCTTAGTGTATTGTGTAGAACTAGCTCTGACGGTTGCTACATAATAAAACCACTTGTCCAAAAAAAAGAATAACGCGTGGTTCGCCCGCGGCGCGTGTGCGGTGTGCCAGGCGGCGTGTGGGTAACACTTCTCACATCGCACATTGAAGAATCATAGTGTGGATCACACGATCCTCGCACATCCAATTTTCACCAGGTTGGTAGAACCGTCATACTTGGGGAGGTGACCTGACCAACTCCGTGGTTGACGCTAGTAGTTTTTCACAGCCACCGAGCCGGACTCCGAGTCGGAGGATTGCCTTCAAGTTCCGATCTCGCTTTCAAAATCATTACCGCGTCGACGTACTGAACGCAGGTCACGGGAAAACGCCTTGTCTAGCAGTTCATGGACTTGGAGTCTGGAAGCAAGGCTGAGACATGGCCTCACTCAAGGCCGCATCTCAGGTGCGATCTAAATGTCTAGACACTGGCAAGACCATCTGATCAATTAAATGTACTTCCACGCGCTTTGATGTTACTCGGAATGCCCGCGGGTTTCTGGCTTTTCATACATCGCTGATACAAGCCCCGTCCAAAATCCATAACGCCGCGGTACGGGTACGGTATGAGTACAGGTTGACGTTCCTAAGAATCCAAATGGCAGCCACTCACAACGTCGCTGTTATCGACGTTCTGACCCCGTCGTTTCACGTTCAAATTCAGGAATCGTATGGTATAAAGCTGATTTAAACTCCATGACGAACTCCACGAACGTGGCATTTATCGTGCCCGGCTTCTGCTCTCTTGCATCGCAGGTCCGTCTGCCTGAAATCATGGGGGCCTACGTCCTTGGGGTCACTTTTGTTGGGTTGGTATTGTACCTTGTTGGTCGTCTTGTCTGGCCAAAGGGCGCGCGGCTCCCACCGGGGCCGCCTGGATGGCTGCTTATCGGAAACCTGTTCGACATTCCGATACACGCTCCATATAAAACGTTCGGGGCTATGAGCGAAGAATATGGCAAGTGCATAGACACCTTACACAAAGTACACTGGTCGTTCATTCCACACCAGGTCCTATCATATCCTTCAATGTGATGGGCACGCGATACATTGTGCTCAACTCCTTAAAGACTGCCAAAGATTTACTCGAGAAGCAGAGCGCCATCACGTCGAACAGGCCACACTATACGATGGGTGGTGACCTCGTCGGTTGGAGGGATTCCACGGTTTTTCTGCAATACAATGACACATATCGAAAACATCGCACGTTCTTTCATCGGCAGATTGGCACCAGGAGTAGCGCAGAGGCGTTCTACTCTGTGGAAGAGGAGGAAGCGAAACAATTCGTACGCAATGTATTGAAGAACCCTGACAATCTGGTCGCGCATTGTCGCAGGTGCCCGCGGTGCTGATCTCCTCTGGGTGATCGTGCTAACGTGACATATTTTGGGCAGAACGGCCAGGTCGGTAATCCTGAAGATCTCACATGGTTATACGGTCAAAGACGATGGTGATCCGCTTGTGGAGATTGTTGACAAAGCCATGGACATTTCACCGTGGTCTTGACGCCGGGACGCTTTCTGGTTGACACGTTTCCAATTTGTACGTCCCAAGCCTCTTCGATCAAATCAGTCGCTTGAAAGGTTCTTCTAGTGCGGTACCTGCCTGAGTGGTTCCCTGGAGGTGGGTTCCACAAAGATGCAAAACAGTGGCGGAAAGTGGTGAGCAAGATGGCGGATACACCGTACCAATTTGTATTGGAGCACCTGGTATGTTTTCTCTTCGAGTTCGTGGTGCGCGTACGCTGATGTTGATTTAGGTGAAGGGCGATGCTCTGCCGTCGTTGACATCAAAGCTACTTCAGGAAGGTGTTACTTCCGAGGAGAAAGAGATTTTGAAGTGGGTTTCTTTTTCCATGTACATAGGTATGGTTTCAAAGCATGGCTCTCAAGACTTGTCTACTTACGTTGAGCGTGTTTGTATGATTTATCAGGCGGATCTGACACAGTGAGTTGGATTCCCCGTGTACGGGCGAATCGTACTGAAATGACGGTATTGATGGCAGACACCATCCACATTATCCGCATTTTTCCTTGCCATGACAATATATCCCGATGTTCTCAGGAAAGCGCAGGCAGAAGTGGATGCCGTTGTCGGGATTGACAGACTTCCAACCATGGAGGATCGTGATCAGCTTCCGTACGTGAACGCGCTCTGTAAAGAACTTCTTAGGTGGTACGTAGTGACTCCTGTGGGTACGTATCGTCGTGCATACGCATTTCTGGTCTGACGAGTGCAACATTATATGACATCGCTAGTACCACATGTCACTACACAGGATATCATCTACGAGGGTTACCTAATTCCCAAAGGGACGTGTCTTCTCGGGAACATCTGGTTCGTGGCTTATCGAGAGTGGCGTCGATTTGATATCTCATCCATGTGGAATGCTTGCTATAGGTTTATCCTGTCTAACGCAGAGACATATCCCAGTCCAGATGTGTTCGACCCAGAGAGGTTCCTTGGCGAGAATCAGCAGCTCGACCCACGTGAGGTGTGTTTCGGGTGGGGAAGACGGGGGTGTCCGGGTGTGCTCCTGGCGGAGTCGACGATCTTTATATGGGTTGCGATGACGCTGGCGACGTTGGATATCTCGAGATGTGTCGAGAAAGGTGTGGAGTGGGTGCCGAGGTATGAAGTCGAGGAGGGCATGGTACGGTGAGTTTTTGGAATTGTTCTGGTGTGCTATTGCCAATGACGGGTATTGCAGTCGTGCTAAGTCGTTCAAGTGTATGATTGAACCGCGCTCGAAGAAGGTAGAGGAACTTCTTCACACTTGATCCGGTTCAATGTGCTGGTCGATAGATTGAGTACAATGGTGGTCCCGATGCCACCTACTACCAGCAGCATGGCCCACGTGAGGAGTGTTTTGGCTGGGTGTCTGGGCGTTGTCGATCTTTATATGGTGCGTCGATATAGAAAGATCAGTGTTACTGCACCCGGAATCACACTGTGACATGCGTGCCTCACGGAACGTTGAACTCTCCACTGTCTCCAGGCCCATCAATCCTCTCGAGATTACAGGATGGGATTGAATGAATCCGTGACAATCCCGTGACTTGAAAATGTACCACCTGATCCTTCTCGCCCACCGTAAACGCGTTTCCCTTGATCAATCCATTTCAATTGGCAATGTGCCCTCTTCATTCTTTCAATTAAGCTTCTCCTGGTCAGTCACTGGGCCCGTGCAGATTAAATAGTTGTTGCAATATGTACTATTTAAGCTGCACGTACCCAAGAAATGAAAGAATGAGGAGGGCGCATCAATAGATAAACCGTAACTTGGCTGCAACTGCAGTGCAAGATAAGTCGCAATCTTTACTATTTAAGTTACATGGGCCCACGTCAGTGGAACAGCTTAAATGAACGTAGTCCAACAACAGCCAACAACTCTTTCGCAACTAAACCGCTGAGGCCTCTCATTGGCTGATGCAGCCATTCTAGGCGATCCCAAAGTGTCTTGCAGCATGGGTTACTTTATTAGGGAAGGCCCAGCCTTCGTCACGCTTGCCCAATTTATCTTTTATCTGTGAGGACAAACACTTACAGTCATTTTACTTATGCCCAATGTGATGCATGTGATGGGCCAGGTCACATCAAACATTGATCGGCGTCGTTTCGCGTTCTCAGGAATCGTATGCTATAAAGCTTATTTGAACTCCTGAACATGGCATTCATCGAGTCGTACCCAGCTTTCTGATTGTCTCTTGCGTTACTGTTCCGTCACTGGGGGGAAACGGTGGGTGCCCATGTCCTTGATATCTGCCTTTTTGGTTTGGCATTGTACCTTATTGGTCGTCTTGTTCGGAAAGGCAGCTCGCCGCTCCCGCCTGGGCCTCCCGGATGGCCACTCATCGGAAACCTGCTCGAATTTCCAACACATGATGCTCCATATAAAACGTTTGGAGCCATGAGCGAAAAATATGGCAAGTGCATACTCGCTTCACAAAAAGTACCTACATCGCTCATTCTGCGCTAGGCCCCATCATATCCTTCAATGTGATGGGAACGCGATACGTCGCTCTCAGCTCCCTCAAGGCAAACAACGACCTACTTGAGAAGAAGAGCGCTCTCACGGCGAACAGGCCACACCTTACGATGGGTGGTGACCTCGTCGGCTGGAATGACTCCACGGTCTTTCTGCAATACGGTGACACGTACCGAAAACATCGCACGTTCTTTCATCGGCAGATTGGCACCAGGAGTAGCTCAGAGGCGTTCTACTCTGTGGAAGAGGAGGAAGCGAAACAATTCGTACGCAATGTATTGAAGAACCCTGACAATCTGGTCGCGCATTGTCGCAGGTGCCGGCGGTGCTGATCTCCTCTGGGTGATCGTGCTAACGTGACATATTTTGGGCAGAACGGCCAGGTCGGTAATCCTGAAGATCTCACATGGTTATCAAGTTCTTTCGCCGGCAGATTGGCACCAAGAGTGGCCTGGCGACGTTCTACCCTGCCGAGGAAGAGGAAGCGAAACAATTCATTCGAAATGTGCTGAAGAACCCTGACAATCTGATCGCGCATTGTCGCAGGTGCCAGCGGTGCTGATTTTCCCCCTGGGTGATCGTACTAACGCGACATATTTTGGGCAGAATGGCTGGCTCGGTAATCCTGAAGATCTCGCATGGTTATAGCGTCAAAGACGACGGTGATCCGCTGGTGGAGATGGCCGACAAAGCTATGCACATTTTCTCCGTGGTCATGACGCCGGGACGCTTTCTGGTTGACACGTTTCCAATTTGTATGTTTCCCAAAGCCTCTTCGACCCATTTCAGGTGTCTGAAAAGTTATTCTAGTGCGATACCTGCCTGAGTGGTTCCCCGGAGGTGGGTTTCACAAAGATGCAAAAAAGTGGCGAAAGATGGTGAGCGAGACAGCGGACACACCACACCAGCTTGTGTTGGAGCACCTGGTATGTTTTCTCTTCGAGTTCGAGGTGCTTGTACGCTGATGTCGATTTAGGCAAAGGGCGATGCTCTGCCGTCGTTGACGTCAAAGCTACTTCAGGAAGGTGTTACTTCCGAGGAGAAAGAGATTTTGAAGTGGGTCTCTTTTTCCATGTACGTAGGTAAGGTTTCAAAGTACGCTTCACAATACTGTTCTACTTACGTTGAGCGTGGTGGTACGATTTATCAGGCGGATCTGACACAGTGAGTTGGATTCTTCGAATACGAGCGATTCGCACTAAACCGACTGTATTGATGACAGACACCATCCACATTATCCGCATTTTTCCTTGCCATGACAATATATCCCGAAACTTTCAAGAAAGCGCAGGCAGAAGTGGACGCCGTTGTCGGGATTGACAGACTTCCAACCATGGAGGATCGTGATCAGCTTCCGTATGTGAACGCGCTCTGTAAAGAACTTCTTCGGTGGCACGTGGTGGTTCCTATGCGTACGTATCTCCGAGCGTGTGCGTTTCTGACTGGAGTAACATTATATGATACCACTAGCACCACACATCACTGCACAGGATATCATCTATGACGGCTACTTAATTCCCAAAGGGACGTGGCTTCTCGCGAATATCTGGTTCGTGGCTCTTGTTGTCGATTTGAGATCTCATCCACATGCAACCCTTCGTGTAGGTTTACTCTGTCCAACCCAGAGACATATCCGGATCCAGACGTGTTCGATCCAGAGAGGTTCCTCGGCGAGAATCAACAGCTCGACCCAATTGAGGTGTGTTTTGGGTGGGGAAGACGGTCGTGTCCGGGTGGGCCCCTGGCAGAGTCGACGATCTTTATATGTGTCGCAATGGCGTTGGTGACCTTGGATGTGTTAAGATGTGTTGAGAATGGCGTGGAGTGGGTGCCGAAGTATGACGCCGAGGGGGGCGTGATACGGTAAGTTTGCGGAGTTGTTCTAGTGAGTATCAGCTGATGACCGGATTTTCATAGTCATGTCAAGCCGTTCAAGTGTAAAATTGGACCGCGATCGAAGAAGGCGGAGACGCTGCTTCACATTTGATCCGATTCGACGCGCTACTCGGTAGGTTGATACGATTGTGGTCCTAATGCCACCTTCTATGTAGGGGGATCGGAGTCGTGGAACGAGGGACGTGCAAGGTGCTATCCCAATGGTTCTTTGTTGTCTCGATCCAGGAAGGTCATTTGGGGAGGAGGAATTGAGTCTGATGGAGTCTTGGGTTTGCTATATGTACAATCACGCTAGCTTGGAAACTATGTAGTTCTACGTCATCGGAAGGCCGTTATACTGGGGTTGGAGACGCACAGATTGCACTAGAGTTGCACTACATATTTCTTTGGCGGGGCAAGCCGCTCGCGTCACGATCTTTCGGCCGGGCCACGGCAAGTCAATGAAGGCGTTTGGCGTCCACTCTCCGAATGCTGCACCATATGCGTCGAAGAGTGGAAGTGTAGCTTTGACGAATCAGAGCGTCGAGCGGAGCACGTCGACATTTCTGTCGGTGATGACGAAAGCACAGGACACGAGGAAGGAGCTGCTGATGGTAAGGAGAGCCAGTCCGGTGACGATACGAGTGATACCGGCGAACGACGAGACGCCCCGCGAACAAGTCATGGACTACACCGCAGTCAGGTGGCAATGGGCTCCTGAGTCATCGGGGACAAAGAAACGAGAAGAGCGAGTGCAAACAGTGAGTGACGGGGGGATAATATTAGACTTTGGTCCAAACATCCATCCGTTGTTGTGGTATCACCCTGACACTAGGCTCCGGGCAATGCTAGTCAACACAAAAGCTAAAGAGTGGGAAATCTCGTTAGAATGAGCGCAAGCGAAGAGCACACGATCTCGACATCAAGGCATCTTCACGAACGAACTGAGGACATGGGCGGGTAAGTTGTGGAGCGTTGGACGGAGAACGTTACCGATGTTGATGATCATGATGTATCAAGGCAAGTTTCAAGACCAAACACAGCGTCTTTCACACCACTTGGCACTGAAAGACAAAGAGCCAACCGCGGCCTAGGCTCCCGAACCTCGCTTCAATAGGTCCGCTCAACTCGTACTCGGGCCCGCGGCTGATTCAAGTCCTGTTCCGGGGTGGGAGTGATGGTAGATATGGAAATGCGGCAGTCCACCGAAGATGGTTCGTGTCTGCAATGCAGCTGAAGCGGGTGAACAGCTCTTTCGCAATGTAATCGAGCGAGTCCTGCGAGTATCGACGTCGACCGCTTCCAGATCCAGATTCCAGAAGTCACCCGAAGCTAGCGGGGATAATGCAAACGCCGTCGCAGTGAAACAAAGTTGAACGTGCGAGCTAGTACGGCACTGGCCGGCCATACGGCGGCACACCAGGAGTCATAAATAGCAGCTTCCAACGTCGACTTGTACTATCTATACCGCTCTTTCGCTGTACGTTCAATGCCTCGAGGGAAAAACAACAACAAGAACGACAACCATCGTGGTCGAGGTCGTGGTGGTGGCCGCGGCCGTGGTCGCGGTCGGGGAGGACCTCACAGCGTTCCCGCCGCACCAGCGACGCCCACCCCCGCCAGTCGAGCTCCTCGCCATCCCTATCCCCATTCGAATGCAGAGATCGACGTGGTGATACAGCAGTGGGCAGGACCGTCCACCGTACCGGGTGCGTCGCGGGTGGTCGTCCGTGTCCACCCATGATTTTCCTTGGTGGGACGATCCCTCATCTTTTTGATACATCCCACACAGGCGCGAACGGGGGCGGGAATGTGGGTAGAGGGAACGCGCCTTGGAGGGGCGGGACGCCCAGGCCGAGATCGGGCGCTGGGACACCTTCGATGAGGGGGATGGATAGTCCGCGGCGAGGCGCTTCGACGCCGAGAGGGCGGGGTAGAGGCAGAGGACGGGGTAGAGGATGGGTACCAGATAACGGAGGGGACCCTTTTAGCGCCCCACGTCGCCCCCACTTTGGTGTCGGCGTCGGCGCCGGTGCCAAGGCAAGGAGCATCATCGGGAAAGACGCCCCCCTCTCCGACCTGCTCTATTCCGAGCGTCCGCTCTTGCGACCCGTCAAGTTCGTGCGGGCGGCGTTGACCCCGTTCTTGTTCCAGCACTCGGAAGAAGTGTTGAAATCCACCGCTGAAACCGCTGGTGAGCGATTTCTCTTTGCTGATGCCCATCGAGATACGAGTGTGCGATGGCTGATCGATCGTGTCTCGCGGTTAGATACGACGGAGATGTCTCATGTCCCCACTGCTGACCGCGTCGCTCGACTGTTCCACCAGGCTGGAGAAGGGACGTCGACTGCGTCGGAATCAGACACGGAATCAGAGGATGCCCTCGAAGAAATCGATTTCGCAGACATGGCACAGGTCCGCGCAGAGGTCGAGGCCATCGCGCGAGCCACCGCGACGGCGACCATGAACCGGGATACTCACGATGACGAAGAAGACATCGAGGAAGTTGATTTCGCCGATTTGGGCGCGTTGCGTGCCAGGGTCGACGCCGCAGAACCAAAGGCGCCTTCTCGAGATGGCATCGTCCAGGAGGCTTTCACTGGTGCATATAACCAGGTCAAAAACACGACGCAGTTGTCGAGCACCACGGATGTCGTCGCCGGCGTGCAACGAACGGCACCGTTTTCAGCGTCACCTACGCTCAACGATTTGCTCAATCTCAAACCGATTTCAAACCTATCTAATCACGAATCTTTCATGCATGATCGAGTTAAAATTGTAGTCGAGGGAGAAGTACCTCGTGAAGAAGCACCTTGCTCATACAACGCATTGCCAAACATGCCCATAGAAGCACCATTTCTATCTACAGCACCAGAGACACATTTCCATCCCGATACATACTCTTATGACGACCCCCATCCGCTTTTCGTCATAGACACCGCGCCCATGCATCCCTTTTCCGGCCGTTCTGCAAGCGACGACATCCTCGTCGACCGAACAGGTCACGGCGAGACGCTCGGAGACCAAGACGACGAACAGATCGTCTACGTCGCCCCACATCCCCGCTTGAGGAGCGCCTCGCCCGTCCCTGCCGTCCCCCGCGTCAAGCTGCCCCGGTCGTCCATGTTGACGGGGCGGTCTGTCGAGGTGACGAGTTCGGTGCGCGAGGACGGCGGTGTAACGATGCCTGATCGGGATCGAGGTCGTGCGCGTGCGGGTCTCGAAGTGGCTGGAGAAGAGTATCACCTCTCGCTCGCCTCCCTCACGCTCGGGCCCAGTACTTTGACTACTTCTATTTCCCCGCCTACCCACCCTCCGGGTACGACGGAGAGGAAAGCACGCAAAAAGAAGGCACGGCTGCATCGACAGCGCCAGCGCCACAACAAGCGAAGTGGATTGGGATTCGATGCGCATGCGTTGATGTCGGAGGCGATGTTGAAGGAGGAGGATGCGAAGGAGAAGCGACGTCCTAGGTGGGAGTCGAGACGGAGGGGTGACTCGGACGTGGATTGGGGTACCGAGGGCGAAGGCCAGGATCGGGAGGGCGACGAGGTGGATGCGGTGTCGGATGGACTTGGAGGGATGGAGATCGACCCGGATCTGGACGTGGGCGTGGACGCAATGTACGGATTCGTGAAGAGTATGAGCGCGGAGGGGTCCCGGTTCGTGACCATGGACGATATCGAGGACGAGGCGCGGATGCAACGGGAAGACGAGGAGAGTCAGGGTGGACCTGATGGGAGCTCTGATTCTGAGCATGGCGATGACGTGGACGTGGACGAGGAGAACGAGGAAGAGGAGGAAGAAGAGGTGTTTAACATCGAAGAAGAGATTCTCATCGCTGAATCCGAGGGCGACGAGGAGCTCTCTGAGGATTCCGAGGACGAGGACGACGAGCTGAGTCCTAGATCGGGTTTCCAAGCGCGCTTGCGCAAGCTGCGCGAACAGAGTCGCAGTCAACGTCCAAAAACGGCACAAGAGACGTCCGATGACGAGGAGGACACGCCCGAGTTCCCACCCTGGACGCGCAGCGCAGAAGACGAAGAGTTTATCGCACATATCAACGTGAGTCGCGAGTCGACCGTTATCGAGCGCGTGTGTCTCATGCAGACGTGGGTTAGGACCTCATCGAAGAGAACAGCCGGGTTCTCTCTGGTCGTAACCGTAAAGAGAAAAAGGCGGTCTTTCGGAATCTACACCAGGGGTATGTAGAGGACGTGGAAGCGAACCTGGACGATCCCGAGTACACGACCCCCGTGAACAAGAAGAGTACGTACTTTTGTTTCCTTGCATACGTTTCCGCTCACCAACGCTGCGCAGAGGGGAAGAAGGGGAAAGGCAAGGCGACGGGGTACTTTGCCGCCGAGTTGGAAGCCCAGTGGGCCAAAGACCGCGCCAAGAAAGCAGAGCGTAAACGGGAACGCGAGAACGCGCGTCTGCTCGCGGCCCTAGACCCGCTCAGCGGACACACGTCCCGCAAAGCCATGCGCAAGGCTGCGCGCCTCGATCCCAGCGTCGCCCTGTCCATCGCCCCGCGCGCGATCGTCGACGTGGCGTCGCTCGAAACGCAGATGCGGCGGTTCGTCGGGGACGTCGGGGGCCGCTCGAGCATGGCGCTGCCGCCGATGGACAAGGAGGCGCGGAAATGGGTGCACGAGATGGCGGGTGCGTTGGGGCTGAATAGCGTGAGCAAGGGCAAGGGGGCTGGGCGGTATACGACGTTGATCAAGACGCGCCGGACGGGCGGCGTGAACGAGGGCAAGATGCGGGCGTTGATGAAGCGGTATGGGGGGCGTGGGGGTAAGGGAGGGCAGATGCCGGTGCATCGGGAGGGGGACGAGGTGGGCAAGGAGGCGCCCAAGATTGGGGAGAGCAATATCGGGTTTAGGATGTTGGCGTCGATGGGGTGGTCAGAGGGCGTTGGGATTGGAGGGGAGGCGTCGGTGGGCATCGAGGCGCCGTTGACTGCCATCATCAAGAACTCGAAACTCGGCTTGGGTGCGACGCGGTGAGGTGTTTTCTCGTTCGTTGCCCCGCTTGTCAAACTCGAGTAACACTAGATTGCGGTACCAAGTATATATAGAATGAAACCTCCTCTATCTGACACGACCGACGCTGCTCTTTCCAACTTGTACGTAGTGATGCGACCCTAATCAACGTCCATCTCCGAAGGCCCTTCCTGCTGCTGCTGCTTCGCCCCCGGGTCAGGCGTCTGCGTCCCACTCTGCGGTGTCTGCGTCCCGGGGCCATTCGGCGTGTCTACCTTGACCGGCTTGGGCTTGGGCTTGGTCAAGATCGGAATCACGAAATAAACCACCTCCTCCCGCTTCTTGACGACGTCCGCCACCTTGAGCACCGGATCCTCGTTCTTGGACCGCTCAGCCTGCCGCGCGATCTGATCCTCGAGCCACTTTTGAACCGTCGCGCACTTTTCGACGACCGCCGTCTTGTCCTTGTCGTCGATGTGCGCGTACTTGTCGTCGGCCGAGGTCGCCTGGCTCAGATAGTCGTTGAGCGACGTCCGGAGCTCGGCGATGGCGCGCGGACGGTCTTCGGCGTCGGTCCAGCGCGCGACGATAGGGTCGCCGATGACCTTGAGAGCGTCGAGGCGGGCGACGTAGGCGGATTTGGTGGCGTCCTCGCCTTCCTCCGAGTAGAGCCAGTCCTCGGCTTCTTGGAGGAGCGTGACCAGTTTGGCTTTTTCGGCGGACTGGACGTAGGGGGCGTAGCGGCCCTCGAGCTTGTCGCGGGTATCGTAGACGTATTCTTCGAGGGCGTTTTTGCGGTCCTAGGGAGGGAGTGAGCGCGTGTATGCGCAAGGAAAGGGTCGACGTACCTCGGTGTCTTGGACGAGCTTGTCGGCGGCGTGCATTTGGGCTTCTTGTTCTCTGAGCTTCTCGAGGACGCTCGAGTCGAGAGAGGACCCAAAGGAGGTGAAGGGGACCTCGATCTTCTTGACGCGCTTCTTCTTGGGCGCGTCTGCAGGCTGTGCATTCCCGTCGACCTCCATCGCTTCCTGGTCCTCCTTTTCCTCGACCTCTTCGACGTATGCAGCCTCAAACGACATGATGCCGTGCAGGTTCAGCCGCGTCTTGAGCTTGACGCAAGAGAGGTCGCCGCTGGGATCTGCGGGGACGCTCTTGGCACCGAATCGGGCGATCCAAGGGTTAACACGACCCGGCAAGCCTTGGGGCTCCGCATACGACGCCTCGATGTCGAACGGGCCTTTTCGATAAAAGGTCAACACCTTGGTGGAGGGAATGGCGTTGCCGCGCGGGAAGACGACGAGTTCGGTGTCCTCGTCGGGATCCGTCTCTGAGCGCTCCCAGGATACTTTGATGGGGTACTGGGCGATGTCCCTGACGTGGAACTCGCGTACGCGGAAGGTGGGGCTGAAGAATGCGCAGGCAAAGGTGGCGCCGCGGGCGACGGCTTCGTCTTGGTTGAGGGTGGTGCTGAGGAGTTTTCCGCCTAGAGCGGCTTGTATGCGTGCGCGGACGGCAGGGATGCGGGTGGTCCCACCGATGAGTTCGACGGCGTCGATCTGGTCGATGGAGAGACCAGCCTCTGTGAGGGCTTGTTGGAGGGGGATAGCGATGCGATCGAGGACGGGGGCGATGAGATCCTCGTATGTGTCGCGGGAGAGCTTGGAGGACGCATCGATGTCGTTCATGATGGACTCGACGCTGAGGGGCGCCTCTGAGTTGGCGGAGAGAATTTTCTTGAGGCGTTCACAGCCGACGGCGAGACGGAAAGTGGCCTTTGGGCTGGAGAGGACGTCGATTTTGTACTTTGTCTTGAACTGGGTGGCAAAGTGCTGGAGGAGTGCATAGTCGATGTCGCGACCGCCGAGATGTCTGTCGTAGGCGGCTGCTTTGACGACGAGCTGGCCTTTTGAGAAGGCGACGACGGCGACAGACATGGAGGAGTGGCCGACGTCGACGAAGAGGATGTGACGCGGGTTCTCGGGATCTGGGAGGTCGGTTTTGGTGATGCCCCAGCTGAGGGCGGCGGCGGTGGTGTCGTTGATGACGCGGAGGGTGTTGAGGCCGGCGATGGCGGCAGCATCTTGGATGGCGCGCCGTTGGATGTCGGTGTACCAGCCAGGGACGGCGAGGACGACATCGGACACGGCGGACTTGAGCTCGTGCGAAGTGGTATCGCGGAGCTTGCCCAGGTACATGGCTAGGAGCTGGGTGGCCGAAAAGGTGCGCTGCTCGCCGAGATACGAGACCTGGGGAGAGATCAGATGTGGTCGATAAGGGCGGAACGCGGTATACCTCTGCGCCGACGGTGCCGCTGGCGTCTGTGAGGGTGGCATGGAGGAATCGCTTTTCGAAGTCGAGATCGGGGTCGAGGACGGTGCGGCCGACCAACCGTTTGAGTGCGCCGATGGTGTTTCTGAAGTTGGATGTCTCCTGGGTCTTGGCGGACTCGCCGATGGAGCGCTGTCGGGGACCAAAGGCGACGAGCGATCTGGACGGGGGTCACGCAGAGACACGTGCAGAGAGCGATGTACGCACGGAGTCGCACGATTGGACACCTCGTTGACGATGATGTCGATGCCGCGGTTTCTTGCGACGCCAATCTGCGGGCGATCAGCGGGATACAAGACAATACAAGCGCGTGCAGACCTTGCTGTGGAGAGTACCGAGATCGATGCCGACGACGGACATGGCTGCTGGCGGAAAATGGGAGAACGCGAGCTTATAAGCAGTGGCAGAGGGTTTTGCTCACGCCTTCTCCGAGATTCCACCGCCTTCCACACGACGAGCATGTCCGCACGGCAGAACAAAAAACGCAAGGGCCGCGTCCACCTCAACAACCGCGAACGCACCGTCACCACGTTCACGGAGGACCCCAACACCTCCTTTCTCGTCCCCCTCTCCTCCGAGGAGCCCCCCGCGAGCCTCTCGTCCCCCTTCTCCATGCCCTACCACTTCCCCACACAGCAGCAGTTCTTCCAGCCCCTGCCCCCCGGGAAAAACGACCTCGACATCCTCGAAAACCT
>JBBPQL010000964.1:0-14391 GCA_038092515.1 Boletus subparvulus | reverse complement strand
TGGCTGTAGTCACCTCGAAGCCAATTCTCATGGAAAGACCCCTCTTCACATCGCTGTCGAACGAGGCTACGTGTCTGCTGCACGATACCTCCTTACCCTTAGCGCTCCTCCTCCTCTAGATCTACTTCAAGTTGTCATATCCGAGTATCGTTGGTCCGGTCAGAGTACAGCACTGATCCACCTCCTCGTTGAAAACGGTGTTGATATTCGTGCACGCACTAGCGACGGTGACTCTCTGCTCCACACCATGTTGCAGTCCATCGACTACGATGAAAATGAGGCCTTGGAGGCTGTGAAACTCCTAGTCGGCTATGGCTGTAGTCACCTCGAAGCCAATTCTCGTGGAAAGACCCCTCTTCACATCGCTGTCGAAAGCGGTCACATTTCTGCTGCACGATACCTCCTTACCCTTGGCGCTTCTCTCCCTCCAGATCCACTTGTCATATCCGAGTGTTATTGGTCTGGTCGGAGTGCAGCACCCATGATCCACCTCCTCGTTGAAAACGGTGTTGATATTCGTGCACGCACTAGCGACGGTGACTCCCTGCTCCACACCGTGTTGCAATCCATCCACGGTGAAAATGAGGCCTTGGAGGCTATGAAACTCCTAGTCGGTTATGGCTGTAGCCACCTCGAAGCCAATTCTCGTGGAGAGACCCCTCTTCACATCGCTGTCAAAAGATGTCACATTTCTGCTGCACGATACCTCCTTACCCTTGGCGCTTCTCTCCCTCCAGATCTACTTGTCATATCCGAGTGTTATTGGTCTGGTCGGAGTGCAGCACCCATGATCCACCTCCTCGTTGAAAACGGTGTTGATATTCGTGCACGCACTAGCGACGGTGACTCCCTGCTCCACACCGTGTTGCAATCCATCCACGGTGAAAATGAGGCCTTGGAGGCTATGAAACTCCTAGTCGGTTATGGCTGTAGCCCCCTCGAAGCCAATTCTCGTGGAGAGACCCCTCTTCACATCGCTGTCGAAAGATGTCACATTTCTGCTGCACGATACCTCCTTACCCTTGGCACTTCTCTCCCCCCAGATCTGCTTGTTACATTGGGCGGTAACTGGTCGCATCAGAGCACAGCACCTGGCATGCTTCGCTTCCTTGTTGAAAACGGAGTGGATCTTCTAGCACGGAATAGTGACGGAGACTCTGTGCTCCACATCGTGTTGCAGACCTCATATGATGCTCATGATGCTCTGGATGTTGTAAAAATGTTGGTCGGCTCTGGCTGTGATTCCCTCGAGGCCAATTATTGTGGAAACACCCCTCTTCACGTCGCTGTCGAACGCGGCAACATTTCTGTCGCACAATATCTCCTTACCCTTGGTTCTATTGTCCCTTCTGACCTGCTTGTCACATTGAACCGTGACTGGTCGCCTTGGAACACAGCACGCATGCTCTACTTTTTGGTCGAAAACGGTGCCAATGCTCTTGCACACACAAATGGCGGTGATTCTGTGCTTCACATTGTGTTACAGTCCTCATATTATGACGAGGAGGAGGGGGCTTTGCAGGCTGTAAAAATCTTGGTTGGTTATGGCTGTGATCCCCTTGAAGTCAATTCTCATGGAAGCACCCCTTTTCACATCGCTGTCGAACGGGGCCACATTTCTGCTGCACGACACCTCCTTACCCTTGGGGCTCCTCTCCCTCCTGATCTGCTTGTCACATTGAACCATGACAAGGGGCGTTGGAAGACACGACCCATGATCCGCTTTCTCGTCGAAAACGGTGTCGATGTCTTAGCACATACCAGTGATGGAGACTGTGTGCTCCACATCGTGTTGCAGCATGAGTCCTTTTTTGATGACAACGAAGCCTTGGAAATTGTGAAACTCCTGGTCGGCTATGGCTGTGATCCACTCAAAGCCAATTCTCGTGGACACACTCCTCTTCACATCGCTGTTGAACATGGCCACATTTCTGTTGCACGCTACTACCTCCTCACCCTTGGTGCCACTGTCCCTCCTGATCTACTTGTCACGTTGAACCGCGACCGGCGGCGTTGGAGCACAGCACCCATAATCCGCTTCCTCGTCGAAATGGGAGCCGATGTTCTAGCACACACTAGTGGCGGAGACTCTGTGCTCCACATCGCGTTGTGGTCCCTAGGCGATGACAATATGGCCTTGGAAACTGTGAAATGTTTGGTCTGCTATGGCTGTGATCCCCTTGAAGCCAATTCTCATGGAAATACCCCTCTTCACATCGCTGTCGAACAAGGCCACATCTCTGCTGCACGATACCTCCTTACCCTTGGCGCTCCTCTCCCTCCTGAGCTACTTGTCGCATTGAACCGTGACCGGTCGCGTTGGAGCACAGCACCCATAATTCGCTTCCTAATCAAAAACGGAGTCAATGTTCATGCACACGCTCGGCGCAACAGAGACTCTGTTCTTCACATCGCGTTGCGGTGCTTCAATACCAAAGAAGATATATTGCATGCTGTTAAACTGCTTGTTGGTTATGGCTGTGATCCCCTCGAAGCCAACTCTCGCGGAGAAACTCCTCTTCATATTGCTGCTGAACGACGCTACGTCTCCGTTGCCCGATATCTTGTCACGCAAGGAGCGAGTGTCTTGACGAAGGTATCAAATGGAGACACCATGTTACATTTTGCGGCTGGCGGTGTCTTTCCTGATCCTCATGCATTCGATGGAGATCATGATGGCCACGCGCTTGAGGTTATCAAATTTCTCGTCGGGTGCGGTTGCGAACCCGCGGAACCCAACAATGAAGGGAAAACACCGCTCCACATTGCTGTAGATCTAGGGCGTATCAAGATTGTCAATTATCTCCTCTCTCTGAACATACCCCTTCCCTGCGACATCCTGTTCTCCGCGATACAGAGTGATAATAACTCTGCCCATTACCGTTGTATTATCGCGACCCTCGTTACCTCCGGTTGCGATACTCGGACACCCAATTCAGACGGAAACACGCCGCTGCGAGTTGCGATCATGAAGGGAAAAGTGGATGTAGCGCAATACCTACTTTCCGTAGCGAACCCCCCGCTCGAGGATCTCCTCTCAGTGACAGAACTGGCACAGCCATCTGTCCAAAGCGAGATGAGACGCATGTTATCAGCTCGTCTGACAAGGTCGGAGAGCCCTGACTTGCCTCCTGCGAAGCGGGCCACGTTTTCGTAAGTAATAACGTCCCTAGGTAAGCATTTTTACGCTATTTTCCGTCACCTGGACTGACTCAAGGCAGTCTGTTACGTAGATTGATCAGTCGTCTCGAGAGCCCGGGGGCAAAGTGCCTTGACATCCCCCTTGGAGGCGTATTAGGGACTCGTAACTATTTGCATCGTAACTTTCGCACTGTTCGCCCTGTTTTACTTGGACTGCCTGGCATTCGAGCGGGAATTTTGCAATGGTTGTTTCTTAGTATACATACATGTCGATATATATTACGCTGGTAAATGACACGACACTCAGATCGTCTGACTCTACGTACGTTTGTATCCATCCTCACCAAGTCAGGCACAATGCTTCCAGAAAATTATGTCTGCATAGAAGTGTTGTATTATTCTCGTAGTATGGACTACGGTACAAACGGACTCGGTTAGATCCGCATTACATAATCACGTCGTCTCGACGTGACTCTACACCTCAGTCACTGACTCTGTCCAGTACTGAGGTGAGATCCATCTACTGTTACTTCACACCTTGTACTCATAGATTACAGTGTACTTCTACAGGTTATGAGCCCTGCACTCTAATCACGAGAAAAACACACAAATGACACGCATATATTCACCATACTAATGAGTACTACAACATCCGAGGAGATCAAGCTACCCAAGCTTGACGTGTCCAGTAAGGAGTGGACCATTTGGAAGGTCTGGCTCCAGGTCATTGTGGCCAGTCGAGGACTTAGCAGGTACCTCAATGGCATGATACCTAAACCCATAGACCCAGCAGTCGGGAAACCGAGCAGGTGGACGGCGAAAACTGCAGATGAAGTGAAAGCGGTTACAGAATATACCAAGGATCTGACGACATGGATTGAGAAGGATGCAAAAGTCCAACATATGATTGCCACTGCACTTCCTAACTCTCTCTTCATTCACCTGATTAACAAGAAAAGTGCTTTCGAGTACTTTACGACACTAAGTACCCTCTTTGAGCAGTGCTCTATCATAGTTGGAGCAGAGATGTGTCGTCAGTTGGGTGAACTGAAGCTGAAGGAAGGTGGTGATGCACATGCGCATATAGACAAGATCATCACATCACAAGAAGAGCTTGCATTGATCGGATGGCCAGTGTCTGATGATGACCTCTTTAACATCATACATATATGCATTGCTTCCTCATTCCTATAACCCTGGCCTGGCGTCACTTTCGTCCACCATGCATCTACAACAAAAGACCATTACCCCTGACGATCTGATGGACATTGTCCTGGAGGAGTACGATCAACTTACTCTTCAGGATGGTGGTGTCCAAGGCCAAAGCCTCGTCTGAGGATGCCGCTTTTGGGGCGGATGCATACAAGCGTGGAAAGGGATCATGCCAGAAGTTCCTTGGTAACTGTCACAACTGCAGATGGCCTGGACACAAGGGTCATGAGTGTTGGGAGGAAGACAGCAGAAAGGCTGGACAAGCTCCTAAGGGATGGAAACCACAAGGGAAGAAGTCCAAAAACAAGGATTCAGACTTGAAAGGCTCTGCCTCAGCACATGTGGCGGATCAGCCTGATTGTGCATGGCTTGTGTCTCTGGACATAGCTCATGATGATGAAGCCCTTCTTGTGTGCATAGATACAGCGAATGCCCCTGAATTATATGACAGCAGAGCGTCACAACATCTTTCTCCCTCATGCAAACATTTCATCAACTTTGTTTCCATTCCACCTAAGTCTATCTGAGGAGCTGATAATGGTACTTTCAATGCAATCGGAAAAGGTGACTTACCCATCTACCTCCTGAACGGATCCTCTCAGATGTGCGTTCTCTTGAAAGATGTCCTGTATGCACCAAGTATGTGTGTTACCCTGGTGTCAATCAGCCGTCTCACCCAAGCAGAGTGCCATGCCATCTTTGATGGATCCACTTGCCAGATCTTTGATGCGCACAAAAGGCTTCTGGGAGAAGTCAGTGTTGTGATGTAGAGACTCGTACGTCTTTGTGCTTATATTCCACCCCTTTTACCTTTTACCCGACTGCCTTACTGTTATCCCTTCGCTCCAAACTCCTTTTTAGTTGCTAAGACCAGTCTCGGTTTATACTGGACCATGCCGAGTGCATCTGGACTACTTGGTTTACATTGTTAGTATGTTACCGCTTCACTTTCCATCAGTACCATTGGCCTCCGATCGGTCTTTCCGGTGCCGAAAGCATCTGGTTAGACATCGGTCTTGGGCCCGGTACCTGACCCCTTTTTACTCGTTTCCTTTGGACTTGACGGCTATCTTGAGTTTGACAGTCTTGGATATACCCGGACTATAAAGCCTTGTACTTAGGAATTGAAACACACTTTTGGTTGGATTCACAAACTTTTCAAACCACTCATCCTTCGTACTGTTCACTGTCTACTGCACCGTTCACCATCACCGTCACCGTCTCCCACTCTTGTTCCCTTCATCTAGTGCACCTTGGACTTCCGGTCTTGCGCTCCGGTCGCTCCCCGGACTATCCTCTGTACTTTATCCTTCGGCTTTGGACTTCCTTCTGACTCCTCCCTTACCTTGAGTCCCTTTAGGGGTGAAGTATCTCGCCTCCCCTTCCCTTTGACGGCCCAGGGCAAGTGTGTCTTACACCCTTAGTCCTCCCAGCCATTCTATCATATTTACAGCGAATGGTCTGTATTGTACACAACATGCCTACCAGGTTCTGACCACAGTGGCCACAAGGGGAGATGAACAGCTTACCATGGAGGAGCTCCATGCCTGTTTATCGCACATCGGTGTCCCCACCATTCATGAGATGATGTCAAAAGGGATGATCTCTGGTGTTACATTGCATCCGGACCACACAGATATGGGCCAATGCGTTGCTTGCGAATACAGCAATGCAGTGCACAAACCTATTGGTACTACCCGTGAGCCAAGTCATACAGTGACACTTGGCGATGAGGTACATACCGATGTATGGGGCCCATCACCTGTCCAAACACCTGGAAAACGAAGCTATTACTGCTTGTTTACAGATGATCATACCTGCTATACTCGTGTCAGCCTGTTATTCGCAAAATCCAACATGTTTTCAGCGTACCTGGAGTTTGAGTGTCTTGGATGAAGATGCAGGACAGCACCTCTATCAAACAGCTTCATTCCGATCGTGGGGGGAGTATCTGTCCAACAATTTTTCTCGTCATCTGAATCACAGTGGGACAGAACGAAAACTCACCACCCATGACATGCCTCAGCATGATGGGGTAGCCGAAAGACTTAACCGAACTCTTGTGGAACGCGTATGCACTGTCTTGCATGCAAGCGGATTGCCAAAAACACTGTGGGAGGAAGCTCTCTTGCATGTCATCTGGGTGAAAAATAGGTCAGCTACTCGAGTGCTAGATGGCAAAACACTGTACGAGATGTTATACAGAAAGAAGCCTTACCTTGGGGACTTGCTGGTCTGGGGTTCGAGGTGCTGGGTCCTTGAGCATTCTGGATCAAAACTAGATGACTGCACTACTGAAGGTCACTGGGTCGGATATGATTCAGAGTTGACAGCACACTGAATTTACAGTACTTGCTGGGTTGCTGTGCAGTCATTATCAAGCACAACATTACATTTCGGCATCATGATAAAAATGCTTCAATTCATCTTGAGGATGCTAAAGACAACAATGATCAGTGTCCATCACCCACCAAACCCGCCACAGCGATGTTTTCAACTTCCACAGTGCATTTCTTAATGGCAAACTTGATGAAGATGAAGTGATCTTCATGGAGCTTCCACCTGGCTTCAATAAGCAAGGTTGCAACTTAGTCGTGAGACTTTGTGTTGCTCTCTATGGTTCCAAGCAAGGCGCACTCAAATGGTATTGTCGATTGTGCAGCACGCTACATGACTTAGGCTTCACATGGATGGAAGCTGACTGGGGAGTATTCATTGCAATGATAGCTCACCACATTCTAATCCTTGCATTGCACATTGACAATTGTATGGTTATGGGAAGTTCCTCAACTCTTATCAAAGCATTCAAAGAGGAAATCAGCATGCATTTTAGGATCACAGACTTAGGACCAATCAGTTGGTTACTGGGAATGAAGGTCACACACGATTGAAAAGCACGTACAATATCCCTCTCCAGGAGTCCTATATCAATGCGATCCTCACTAAGTACAACTTTGCTGATGTGAAACCTGTTGCAATTCCTCTTGACCCCCATATTCAATTATCAGAGTCACAATGTCCCAAGACTACAAGCGAAATCGCTCATATGCGGAACATTCCATATCATCAAGCTGTTGGTTCCCTCATCCATCTTGCTACTGGTACTAGACCAGACATTGTGTTCACAACTTCTTTCATCTCTCAGTTCAACGCCAACCCTGGATGGGACCACTGGGAGGCCGTCAAGCAAATTTATCGTTACCTGATTGGTATGAAATTACTTGCACTGACTTTCGGGACACAGGCACAAGGTCTCATTGGGTATGTCAACACAGATGGTGCCACTCAGGAACATCGATGAGCCATCACTGGTTTCGCTTTCCTCATCGACGGAGGGGCGATTCTCTGGGGTTCAAGGAAACAGGAGCTCATTACTCTCTCCACAGCCGAATCCAAATATGTTGCTGCAATGCATGCTGCAAAAGAAGCTCTTTGGCTTCAATATCTTATTGGAGAGATGTTCCGACCACTGACCCAACCAACCAACCTTTTTGGAGACAACCAGTCTGCTATTGTGCTGACTTGTGACAGTAGCTATCATGCACGTACGAAACACATTGACATTCATTATCATTTTATTCGTTTCACTGTCGAGGATGGTTCTATTCATTTTCTTTATTGTCCTTCGAACGACATGGTTGCTGATACTCTTACCAAGGCTCTTCCAAGCATTAAAGCTAAACATTTTGCTCAGGAACTCAGACTATACCCTTCCATTTGAGGGGGAGTGTTGTATTATCCTCGTATGGACTACGGTACAAACAGACTCGGTTAGATCCGCATTACATAATCACATAGATAACCTTCGTCTTGACATGACTCTACACCTCAGTCACTAACTCTGTCCAGTACTGAGGTGAGATCTGTCTACTGTTACTTCACACCTTGTACTCATACATTACAGTGTACTTCTACAGGTGTGGAATACACTAGTCACTGACTCTGTCTAGTACTGAGTGTACTTCTACAAGAAGTTCAGTGTCACACCACATCACAGCTGTAAATCAATCTCTGACATGCCACAGATGAGATATTGCAACGATCAAAGGTTTCGTCCATCCTTTGTGGGTGACAGGAGTTGCTGATGAGCATGAGCTTTGTTGTAGGGCTGTGAGCGACCAAGAAACCACCATTGAAACATGTGATACAATATGCCATGTTCCCAAGGAGCAGCACAAAGATTGGGAGAATCTGAAGCATGAAGAAGTGAGCAGACATCTTGTATTTATTTCTCTTGCTCATCACTGAGTTTCTGGGCTTGTGTTCTGTAGATGCGAGTGCACTTCACTGGCATGCAACTACAGGCATGCAGGTGTAGTGTCAATGGACTTCACTTTGTTTTTTTCGGGAGTCTACCATGTGCTGCTTTGCAGCTGAAACACACTCCGCTGAGTTCACTCAACAATGTCACACTTCATGGACAATGGGCATCGAGAGTTGTGCAGTCCCTCAGAGCAATTGAAATCACCTCAAAAACATGATGGGCAGTTGGGTGACAATGTAGAGTATTCCCTAGAATTTCTTTGTTTTTTTTTGGCCATGAATTCTGTGTTGCCCTGATGTTTATAACTGTATATCCCTTGCCATGAGGTGTTAATAATATGTCAGGAGCTGGAGACACATTCTTTCATTCGAAAAAAAACATTGAGATTGATCTATCATATCTCATCTTAGATCCTTCAACTTGGGCTGATAAGTGTGGTGTTGTGTGAGTTAGACTGAGTTTTGCAACTCCCCACAAATGATAGTAGGTTTCGTGGTATATTGGATGGTGATGGACATGATCCTGTTGGGGAAAAGCATTATCTGGAGGTCATATCGTCCTGTGGCAGAAGGAGCCCAGAAAACTGTATTACCAAAGTGAGATGGATGCCTTCATTCAATATTTCACCAGGGTTAGGTGGTATGCAATCTGGCTCACAGACTGGGGTTCTTGAGTTTCATGGGCTGGGCACCTGAGGGAGAGATCTATTGCAGAGCAAATGTGGATCCAAACATACAGTGGCTCAAACAATTGTCCCAATGTTTGCATGTTTTTCACTAAAGTTGATAACCCCTAACCGCATCTAACCTGGGCCCTAACATATACATAAGTGTATGAGATGATATGCTTACTCCTGGCTTTCTATAGGTGCAAGGAACAAGGGATTTGGTTAGGATTTGATGAAATGGCAGCCATAGCAAAATGACAACTCCTTGGGACAGTTTTTTGACTTTGTACAAGAAAGGATATTTAGTATGTGGTATGACCTCCCTTGGCCTTAATAACTGCTTGAATCCTTCTAGGCATGCTTTCTATCCATTTCTGACACTCCTCCACAGAAATCTTCCCCCACTTGACCACCACTCTATCCCATAATTGATGAACCCCTGTGGGAGCCCTCTCATATTCTGAAAGACATTTTTTGAGATGACCCCAAGTGTGTTCAATGGGGTTAAGGTCTGGAGATTGAGCAGGCCAATCCAGAAGCTTGATATCCTGCTCCTCAAACCAGATCTTGGCTCTTCTGGAGGTATGATTGGAATCATTATCCTGCTGGAAAATGACTTCATCTGCAGGAGTTCCAGAATCCTCCATGCTCTGCAACAATCCTCCCTCCAAAATGGCCACATGCTGTTCAGTATACATCCACCCCTCCACCTCACTCAAAACCCCACACCATTCCACCCTATACAGCCCCATACCATGAGTGATCCTCCTCCTTTGCATTGCCCATGTGCACAGCAGAAGGCACAAAACCTTCATTGGCTGTGAACTCCATGAGTGAGCACACATCTGAAGCAGAGTACAAGAGCTGGGGCAGTTAGATTTTGGTCAGCTGTTGTGATAGATGAGAATGTGGCACTTACTGGCCATAATCCCTTGACATCCATATTGATGCTCAAAGTCTTCATACAACAGGGGGCCCCTGACAGTGTTGATGCGAGGATAGATTTGTCATCATCGACCCAAAATGAAGCAGCCAATTGCAAAGAGACTATTCCCATTTGTGATTACAATAGACTTGGATCTATTACTACAGATACCAAGAACGAGCTGAATGTCGATCATGTTACTTGAGTGCATAGAGATATTAGTCACAGTCAAGGAGGGATACCTTGCTCAACTTCTGGTTTGAGATGGGCAGGGCATCGTTGAGCCAGTATTAACCATTGCAAAGCTCTTCAGGGAGCCCCTTCTCAGACTCAATGCACTAATGGCAGATGGCAAAGTGTGACCATCCTCACAGCCCCATTTGGATTTGGGCAGAGTTTGCTGATGGGTTGCTGAGAAAAAACTTGCAGTGATCTTTCTGGGTCTGGATTCAGTACTAAGTGGGTATGTGCAGAAGGGTGCTACACAGTCCAGTATGCATTTACATTGTGAGTCGTGAGCACTTCAAAGTTTGAGCTGAAAGATGATGGTGGCAAGACAACGGTGGGCTTACATAATGTATCCCATTTAGGAAGTCATTGTGTTGGTCGCAGATGGCCTGGTGTCATTGGGTGGGCAAGGAAATGAGAATTCTTGAATCAAGGAGAAAAGAACAAGAAAGACAAAAACATATAGTTATCTTAGAACAGCATCCTTGTGCCAGGAAAAAAAATGAGGAGGAAAATTGTATGTATGGAGGGTTGAATGACTCAGAGATGTAGTAAAGTGGTGCAAAGTGAAAAAATGGTGGTGTAAAGTGAGATAAGTGGAAGACAGCGCAAAATTTACTGTAAAATTTACACCTTTTTGCAAATCTGATCTCTCTCTCTCCAGTTGCACACTTATTTCAACTTGCCCCACTTCAGAGCCATCCACACACCCGCACCCTTTGTTTTGGCTGGCCCACTTCACAGTCACCGGGAAAACTCACAGTCAAGTCAATTAACATGTTCAGTCAACTTGACTACTATGGTGCGTACATATCCTATTATGATTGTTTTCACATGCCTCAATTTTCTCCTCCTGTGCCCCTCACAGTGCTGTGCCCTTGCATTGTACAAAGGCAGCACACCAACTTGCCAAACTCAGCCACCAAATAGGGCCGCATGCCATCAAACTCGAGTTTTGGCCCATTACTCCTATCGTACTCTTGCTTTGTCACACCAACTCGGATCCTCTGCTCTGGTTCATTGTATCGCACATTCATTCCTCCACTGGGGCTCCCCTTCAACTTCAACTTCACATCCACTTTCCTATTTCATCACTCCCACCTCATCAACTTTGTCCATCTCCCTGTTCAGAATACATGCAGCTCATGCAAGATTGCTGGGTCTCATGAATGGTCAGTCTCACTATACATTTCTTTGGTCCATTGTGCCACCAACATTCACAATACCTGACTCCCCCACCAGGTCAGTCATTTAGCTTCACATCTCCATTGAGCACAATACTAAATTTCTGTAGATTATATCTCTGCAAGTGAGTGAACCCGTTATGGGTCTCTGACAGTATTTAACTGTGAACCACATAGTGGTTCCGGTGGTTCCGAGGTTCCATCTAGGAAGGTCTATTTCGGAACTGCTTCTGAGTTTCCCACGCCCTTCCGAACTCAGAACCACCAGAGGCACCTTGGTGGCCACCAGAACACTTCCAGAATGTTCCTGCACCCTTCTGGACTTGGAACCATCAGAACCATCAGAAGCACTCTGGACTTTTGACCATTTCATATATTTGCTTAAACCTTTGTCTTCTTTTGTCACAGCATCTATTACTATACATTATAAGCTTCATTCAGGTTCATCAGGTGGCTTAATACAAGTATACCTCCACCCATGGTATATATGTATATACATTTATCCTACTTACAAGCACCTCAGTCATCTTTGTCCATCTAAGACAGCGGCTGAGGCAAGTTTTTCTTTTCACTTAGTTTTTACTTTTAGCTAATGTACTGTAGCTCTGGGCAACTCCTGCCCTCTTCTTAGATTCTGTCAGGTTATGGGCCCCGTTGGCACAGCTAAACAGCAACACTCAGTGATGACTCAATCCCATCTTGCACATCCCTCAGTGCACACTAGTTCTTCTCAGAACTCACTTCCAGTTCATCTTGAACTCACATACTCTATCTGCACCATGTCACCCTCAGACACGGTTCACACAGAGGAAACTCTCACAGGACCAAACAATTATGAAATTTGGAAGGTTCACATCTCAGCAAAACTCCGCACTGAAAAAGCTTTTGGTGTAGTCTTAGGGACTGACATAATGCCTGTCATGTCCACCCTGGTCACTGCTTCTGATGTTCAGGTGTGGCAGGAACACAATGAGAAGGCTCATGGCATCATCCAATTACCCATCTCAGATGCCCTCCTAATGAAGACCCATAAGAAGACCAGCTCCAAGGAACTCTTTGACGCCCTTATAACACTTCACAAAACTCCAAAACATCTCCTCAGCCTTCTACCTTTTCCAACAACTCTTTAGTAGTACATGGGATGGGACCTCTGCTGTCTCTGAACACATCTCTGCCTCCGAACAGTTGAATCCTGTCTTGCTGCGATGAAATACTCTGTAGATGACAAAGTCCTCTCCTTCATTCTTCTCAATTCCCTTCCAAAAACCCCGGAATGGGAAATGTTCAAATCCTCTGTCATAAACATTGTGGAAGAGAGCAAACTCATGTTCGACTCCATAAAAACTCGTATCACCACCGAAGACTCCCGACTACACCCTTCCAGGTGTTCCGAGTCAGCCATGAAAACCTTCTGAGCTGGAAGCTTCAAGCCGAAAGCATGTTCCTTGAATGCTAACACTTGGTGTGAACATCACCTATCTGCAACCCACAACTCTTCTGACTGCAACACTTACAAGAAGTGGGTCTCAGAGCTGAGAAAGGGAGGATTCAGAAAATTGGAGAAGGGGAAGGATAATGTGAACATGGTTGAGGGCACACCAGATCCACTGGAAAGCACAAACATAGCTAATGAACGTGTATCCCATTCCAAGTCGGCAATGCAATGGATTCATGCTTACTTGTTGTCCCAATCTGAGGACAGTGGGAGCAACACCCTAATAATTGACTCTGGAGCATCATCACATATTGTCCCTCACCGTTCCAGGTTCCGAACATACTGACCATTACAACCTCCTTGTCCAGTAATCCTTGGAGACAACTCCACCACCATGGCCATAGGAATTGGCACAGTACCACTCATCTCCAAAGCCTCTGGAACCACTTATGAAATAATTCTCTCAAATGTCCTTCTAATTCCTGAGTTCTGAATTTCCCTTATCTTGGTAAACCAGCTTGCCTCTGTGGTCTCTACTGTCTTTCTGGCTGGTTCTAACATGTGCTATATTCAGAAGAACTGAAACACCATACTTGTTGCTACTCACAAGAATGGACTATACATGCGAGAGTTACTCCAGACAACCAAAAGGAAGCCGCACTTGCCACTGTGGACATCAACCTCTTACATAGATGCATGGTCCATATCTCCACAAACCGCATTCAACACATGGTGAAATCTGGCCAACTCCAAGGGATAGACACACTTGTTGGCACACCCACATTTTGTGAAGCCTGTGTTCTTGGAAAGATGAAGAAGCTACCTTTTGAATCCCAGGAACAACCTTGCAGCACTCGCCCACTTGAGATATGTAGTTCACATGGATGTTGGAGGTCCTATAACTCCAAGATCCTGAGAAGACTATAGGTTCTGGATTGTCATTGTGGACAACTTTACTCGTTTCCCTTGGGTCTATTTCATGAAACACAAAAATGAAGCACTACAAATTTACAACCAATGGAAAAAGACATCCAAACTGTGTTCCAGTCGGAAGTAAACAGGGAGGACCATTCTGAATCCTATGTCAAATGGGTTCACAGTAATGGAGGAACCAAATATGTCAACAAGGCATTCCAGAACCAACTCAAAACTGATGGGACACTTCATGAAACATCTGCCCCATATATGCCAGAGCAAAATGGACTTGCAGAAAAAATGAACCAAACATTGTCCACTCTTGCAAACACAATGCTTGAGGAGTCAAAGCTTCCCAAATCCTTCTGGGCCGATGCAATGGCCACTGCTGCCTATGTTACTGCATGAAGTCCAGCCTCT